>JAQGBY010002883.1:0-21146 GCA_034698785.1 Mycogona germanica | reverse complement strand
AGTATCTGATTGAGTCCTGCAATCCCCAATTATCTTAGTGATTAACTATCATCGGCTCCTACCTCCTTATTTGAATAAAAATTTATGTTAAAAGGATGCCGACCTTGATAGTTTTCTAATTTTTGCGAGTCGTAAATTGATTTAGGTGCGTGGAATGTTTGACGACAATGGCCGGCCAATTACTGAGGCATTACCAGGTACACCCGTAGAGGTCATCGGCTGGAAAGAATTACCGTCGGCTGGTGACGAACTACTAGAGGTGGAGACAGAGGTTAGTATAGGCTGGTTCGCAATATGATTTGACAATCAAAATTATACTTGACAAACTGGTACATAATGAGAACCTAAAATTGCTAGTTTGCAGATCTTCAATCGTATGTTCGCATATTGTAGTGCACCAATAATTCAACAGTTTCACTTGTGAAATTGAGAAAGGGTGAATTCGGGACAGCACCGAATGAAAGAGACGAACACGAATGGCGGACTCGTCTCTTTTCATTCGGTGCTGTCCAGTATTCAACCTTTCAACATTTAATATCATACAGACGTTCTAAAAAAATCTTTCTTCATTAGTTTCACGTGTGTTTGGTTGCGACTGTCAAAACGTTTTGGTGTTCGAATTATGCAACGTTACTAGCGACTATAACAGTTCAGTAATTACTATATGAATCGCAAGGATAATAGTAAACAGAAAAGGTTTGTTTAGCAGAAGTGTTTTTTTATATAGAAACGTGCCAAGGAAGTTATAGATTGGCGGCTGAAAAGTAAGATGCTGGAGAAACAGGAAGAGGTCAAACTGGTGGTCGAGCGCAAGGCGGAGGAACACTTGAAGGTCTACCAGGAGCAGCTCGCCAAGAAAAGGCTAATGGGCCGGCGGCGATACCGACGCACAGGTCCCCGACCCAAGGAGGAGGTGGTCGCAGATTCTCGGCCTGGTATAGCTATCGTGCTGAAAGGTAATGACATGAGGGGAAAGATCACGTGCGATAGGAACAAGTAAAAGTACTGGATGCCTCATATTTTTTTGTTTTCTTATTATTCAAACTAAGAATCGGTCATTTTACTAATTGAAAATATACACTCGAATTCCATCACCCTCTCGGTTCGCTTCCAATGAGCAAATGTGCCTTAAAGTTATGTTTGATTCAAATTTATTCTCAGGTGACGTAGATGGATCGGTTGACGCCATTCTCGACGTCCTGGAAACGTTTCACTCCCCCCAGTGTCGGTTGGATGTGGTGCACTACGGCGTCGGTCCAGTCAGCGAATCTGACGTTAATCTCGCATCGCCGTTTAAAGGTACCAACAAGATTATCTTTATTACTGTCTATATTAATTTTTAGTTATCTTGTTGTGTTGGTGTCTTCAAGCATCTTGAAATTATTTCTGACACATATGGTTTTTTTTCAAAATGGAGTTCTCAAATTTGAACAAACCTTATCCTCCCGTAACTTAAAAAAAAATAAACCCGAAAAAGAGACATTTTCATGCACTCAGTTAATCGTAAATTCTTCAGGTATCGTATACGCTTTCAACGTTCCTATTTTGGAGAGTGCCAAGCGAATCAACAAAGATGCCAACGTGCCTATTCGGCATTTTAACATCATCTATCGATTGATCGAAGACCTCACCACCGAACTGAACTCCAAATTGCCATTGGTCGAGAAGGAACAGATACTAGGTAATCAGAGCTGAACCAGCAGCATTATTTGTAGCGATGGATATAAATGTCTGCTAATTCTCTGGTTACATCAAACGAACATTTTTATAGCTAATTATGTTCGGTTTCTAATGCAATAGGCTACCTGACCATGTTGTATGAGTGAACACTATTTTGACCCTCCCTTTTATTTTAAGGAGAAGCCAATGTCCTACAAGAGTTCATAATAAATGAGGGCAAGCACAAGTGGCCAGTGGCAGGTTGCCGCTGCTCCAAGGGGTTACTTAAGAAGTCTGCCACGTTTCGAGTAGTTCGCGGGGAAGATATTATACATGAAGGCAAGTCTAATCATAGAATTTCGCGAGAGTTTGAAAATCACGTTAGCGTCCGTCACTCATGAAATCGATAAACTCTTTGCCTGCAATAGTGCTCATTCTGTTTCAATAGTAACTTCTGTTTTTCAGGACCTCTGTCTTCCATGAGGCACGTTAAGAACGAAGTGGATACCATTAATAAAGACATCGAATGTGGATTGCGCATGAGTGACACCACAGTCAGATTTTTAGCAGGAGACACTATTGTGTGCCTAGATAAGATCAAAGTAACCCAGAAAGTGGATTGGGATCCTGGATTTTAGCTTCCTCCCATCACAGTGACAATGTGTGAGACAATTGTATAAAAAGTAGATGAGCTTACTTTGTAAATAAATGAACAGACTTATGTTTCTAAAATAATTTTTTTTCTTCACGAAGTACAAATGGGAGAACGTTTATCCTGCCATTCGATGTAATGTGTGAATGAGGAAGACATTTGGAAACTGTTTATAGCTATTTATTTAAATATTTTAACAATTTTCGCGACACAGGGAAGTCAAAAATAACTGGATCAACTTACAATATAAATGTAAACAATGATTACTAACATGGAAGAGTATAGAAACGGGCATGTATGATCATAATGGATTCCACTAGCCGACAAATTTGATTTGTCTCAATTTGTGCCAGCATGCAACAATGGCTGGGTGAAAACACTGGCACTCTGAAATGGAAAAGACTATCCAACTAATGCGGATTCATAGTTTCCTACATTAGATCTACTCTGGATAGATACGATTCTGAAATAACTAAAACTTGAAAGCACAAGTTGTAGGGACGGGGAACAACTACACTGGGATGATAAAAACAACTGTTGTTTCAATCTGGAGCGTATAAGCTCCTATATATTGAATTATGTACATGCACTTTTAAAAAAACGTACACGAATATCCTTTTTTACGGCCCACAACTCAAAGTCTGCGGTCGATTAATTACAGTTTGACCGCTTGTGTACCAAGCTTTTTTAACAATGGATACGTATAATTTATTTCCATTGAGCTCACACATCAGTGTGATTAGGCGTTATGGGTTCGAATACCAGCTCGGATGGAAATTAATTAGGTTTCCCGTGAGTGGAATGGCGTACAGTTTTTGGACCAGAAAATAGGGCACGTAATCTATAAGAGCTCATTATTAAATCTGTGAAAATGTATTGATATATATATAAAAAATGCGTGAAATGTTTGGGGAGGAAAAAATGGCAATTTCAGTTCCCAAATTAATAAAATAACTCACATTCATTAGTGTTGTGCGGTCACATTTTGCACTACAAATATTGCGAAATGGCAGTTGGAATTGAAACAAAAATGATCGTTGAAAAAATAAGCATATTCGGGATATGCTCATTTCATTTAGTCTACAATGCAAACTACAGAGTACTAGTAGTATAAAAAAAATTGTTTGGCGTACGATTTCCATATTCGATTACATTTGATAACATACGAACGTAGATACAACAAACAGGTTGTCTTGAAAGCAAGGTCGAGAACTGACCTCTATATTTCGCCCCCAACCACATGTAAAATGATCCAGCACTATTCTTATTGCACACCGGGAGTGTTTCGAACACAATTTTAAATCGACGCACCGGGTTGAATGGCGAGGTCATTTGATCGAAAAATATATTTGTCACGATTATTGCACGGTTTCCCTGCATCAGCACCGTTTTACCAACAGTTTCTTTAAAATAACGTGTGACAGACAGCCTTTCAAAACGCAGTGAGCTAAGAGTGAGGGAGATCTTCATTGCCCATTTCGAGAATGATTTCAAGTTTCACAAAATTAACACGAAATCAAGTTTCGCGAAAATTAAATTATCTCCCGGAAACAGGTGTAGGACGACAGTAAAATTACCTTGATTGATTAATAGTTGACTGACTCCTCCGGTACTCTGGGGCACAACAGACGAAAATCAAATTAGCTTTCCAAAAGGTACACCGAAAACGCGCATAACAAAAAAAAACAACACAACAGAATAACACGGGAGATCACTTCATTTTAAATAACAGGAAGTTCTGCTGAAGACTATCTTCACTCCAATCGAGTGCGCAAAAATAAATTCGTACAAGGTGCGCGAGTTACTGAATCTCCTTCACCCCAGCCCGCACTGCCTCCCCACCAAACATTTTAAGAAATGTTTCTGCTCCCAATAACCGGATTGTCACACATGTTCTGATTTCGTCCGCGAGCCCAACCATTTTCCACCGGACGTGCATAAAAAGGTAGTCGCATTAAAATACTGCACAGGAGGAATAAAAAATATTTCACGTAACTCACGATTATATACAGGATGAGCCGAAGAAATCCAGGAACTAAAAATATGTTTTAAGACTAAAAATTGACAAATTTTATAAATGACAATTTTGGGTTGTATAAATAAAAAATAATTTTACTACAGCGAAATGCGCAAAACGATTGTTTCCAGTTGGCAATTGGTGCTCACTTAATTGTTAAGTCGTCAACGTTCTGAAAATCACATAATTATTTTTGCACGATTTTTAAGATTCATGAGTGCTCAGATTTTTTAAAAACATGTGAAGGAGGGCACACATTTTTTGCATATGTGCTCATTATTTTGATACAAACTGAAATTGCCTTAGGAAATTTGTGTAAAAATTATCTTTCTTAATTTTGTATTCATTAAAAAGCATGGATTTCTCTAATTGTGGTCCAGCATCTATTCCTGCAATTATTTTCTATTCAATTATGGATTTCTTTGCCTCACTCTAATGTGTATATGTACATACATAAAAAAGAATGCGCTTAGCGGGCAAAATCAATCGATAAAAATAACTCTTGTTACAAAATTAAAATTGGATAATGTGGTGACTGATGACCAACTTTATATTTAACAGTATTTTCCTATCGCTCTCTTTGATTGTGAGGAGCGTGGCAACACCAGTTAACCCGTGGGAACAGGTGGCTTGAGCAGTGGTGTGGTAGATGATCAGGTAATCCTTGTTCGATTATTCATTTGCTACGGCGCGTGTGATGAAAAAAATCCGGGCGAGAAACGATCACGATTCACGAAATGCACTTGCAGTAAATGGCGGAGCGCCACTCACGACAATAAAAATATTTCTTAGCGCAAGCAAGGGAAAAGTCGATCGAACACACCGCTCACTTGTAGTTGTTATTGTCGGGCTGGTGCTGCGGTCGGTAGTAGGCCTGTTTGATCTCTAGCGAGTTGCCCGAGTTGAGGCTGTTGTTCATGACGCCTGCTAACTGATTCAGCTCCAGTATGCGGTCCTGCAGGTTCTGGATGCCAGTCAAGCTATCCACGGATTGCTCGCGGCTAAGCGACGGTCCAGTCTGTTGCTGCATCTGGTGATGCTGTTGCTGGGATTGCTCGCCCATCGAGCCGGTGGACGGCATTCGGCTTCCGGTTGCACCGCTCGAGAGATGGTGCTGCTGCTGCTGCTGATAGGCGTCGTAGTCGGACGGCGGTGCGGCCATCAGACCGCTCACATTCAGGTTTTCGGCTACCATGTCTGGATTGAGACAGTTGAAAGTGTCGCTAAGGTGGGAGCCAATCAGACCGAGGCTCAGTTCGGACAGAGGCAGGCTGTCCAGCGAGAAGAGACTGGGGATGGTGGAACCGCTGCCCAGTCCACCCGAACCGCCTCCGCCGCCACCACCACCTCCTCCGCCGGATCCGTGCTGGTGGTGCTGAGACGGTTCGCCGCCGCTGGCAGCGACGCCACTGCTCCCCGATCCGAGGACCACCGACGAGCCGGCCGAGCTGTAGCTGGGCACGTTGATCACTTCCGGTGACATGGCCTGATGGTGGTGGTGGTGGTGATGCGGGTGGTGGATGTTCGGCGGAAGTGGGCCGCGGAATTGGTACATCATGGCCTGGTCACCGGCCGAGGAGGTGGCGGAGTCGCCTGACATGGTCCGAGTGGGCGTCATCTGGTAAGGTGAGGGAGGAATGGAGCCGCCGCCGGAAGGGTGGCCGGTGTCCATGGGCGAAGGCGCCTGGCTGGGATAACGCGGGCGGTAGTAGGAGCCGCTCATCTGCATGGTGCTCACATCCGGGTGGTGGGCGAAGCGATGATGCGGCGGGAGTGGACTGCCGTGCATGGGAGGAGGATACTGACTGGTGGAGGGGGTGGCGTCACCGTAGCCCGTATCCGCTGAAATTAAAGATTTTTAGTACGTTAATTCTGCCCCTTTGTGTAGGTAGGAGGTGCAATAATGAGAATTAGGTTAGACGGATTTTTTTTTTATAAAGTATAAACATCAGCATCATCCAGCTTGAGATCCAAGCCAAAACGGCAGCAACGAGAGTAAATGTGGAAGAGCGTTACGAGAAGAAATTGTAATTTCTAATGTATTCCTATGATCTTTCTGTTTTTACACCTTTTTTAAATGGAAATATTTTTTTAATGTGATTGTAGTTTTTCGTATCATTTAAAAAAACCTTCATGAGCGGAATAAATCTATACTTACGAGGTTCAGTCTTGAACCTGGTCTTGAGAATTTGCCTCTGAGGCCGGTGAGCGGGCATCATCGGGTTGTGCGGATCTCCCATCATCTGACCGACATTCGGGCGACCGACTTGCCCTGAAGAAACAAATCAAAAGTGCTCATAAGTTAGTTGAAAATTTTCACAAAACATTGAAATTTTGATTAAAATCGATTTAAACTTACGAGCGTCAGCGGGTAGCATAAAAATGAAGGTATTCACATAACATTATTCTCAGATAACGAAATCAACCATTAAATCGAACATTATTTCTGGCTGGGAGAAAATTACTGACTTACTTACGCGCTAAATCTCCACTGTATTCCCAATGATTTGACAATATTTTAAAATCCTGCCAAATTTTTTAAAATATTAAAACAGTCCCAATAAATAAGTCGAACAACTGCAAACCTAGCAGCCTTGTGGGTGTGTTTCCTCCGACCAAGCATACAGGTTTCCTAAAGAAAACCCCCATCCATGTGATCGAGCAAACAGTAAACTATTCCGCTGATATCAATTTGTGTGACATGTCTAGACATTTCCCCTAACATTCAAGTTGCATTGAAAAATTTCGTTTTGCGCTTTCTTTTGATTGATATTGTATTGTTGAAGAAATTACAAGGACAACGTATGAACGGCTAAGAAAACACTAATTTCATAACTACACATTTTTAATTACTTCCATTAGTGATATAACGGACAGTAAATAACATTTCAGTAAAAAAAATTGTTATCGTTAACATTAGTGTTTAAAAAATGTCAGATCTACTCTGAACTGCAAAATAGAAACACCAAAAACGCATTTTTACATTGCTAAAGCTAATTTGATAAACGCAAACAAACTACATGATATTGAATACAATGGTAGCGCATACACATCCGCTAAGACAGCTAACATTGAAATAATGTAAAAACCTAATAAACTGGATGGAGACTTTCTATCAGATACTACCTAAAAATGATTATACTATTTGATACAGACTGACATAACACGAATCTCAATTCAGCGCACAAAATAATATTGGCACTAAAAGTACCACCCTCACAAATTCACACTAACCCTGATCGGCCAAAATATTTATTAAACGTTAACACATAAATAATTTTTCCCACATGGATCGTTATATTTATCAATTTATAATATTTCGTGTTTTTCTACTTTGCGATACAAGAACGAAACTAATTTAATTTATTGAATATTTAGTACTCATATAAATTGGAATAGGTTCTTTGTGAATACTGAAAACTTGTGGTACACTGAAAACTTCTCAGTATTGTCAAAAATAATGCCACAAATAAAATTGCAACAAAAGAATAAGAAACGACAAATTAAAATACCAAAGTAAAAACAAATTTTTGTTATAAACAAATAAAAATATAAAAATAATTTTGTATCCAGATTGTTGGAAATCAATGTACCAAAAAAAAGAAAATTTGCTTTTGGGAAACCAAATATATTTTTAGATTCAACTTACGGAAAACAACATACCGGAAAGGAATAAGAAAATAAATAAATAAGTAAAATAAAATAAATCATAAAAAAGGTGGCACCACCATGACAATACTCACTTATTGGGCCTACATTGTCCTCAAGATATCGATCTACGATTTTCCTTCTCTTACGCTCTAACACGTTTTGATCTACAAGATGTAAAAGAAAACAAAAACTGTGAGAAAAAGTCACAAAAATGAACATATGTAACAAATTTGCCGCATAGCACAACACAAATTCTTCAGCAAAAGCTGTAATGACGTTTCCCAATTAATGCAGAGGAAATTAAAATTAAACATGGAAATATAAAATCGTCATTGAAGGAACATCTTTGAAGCATTGATTTTCATTGCAAAACATAATTACCCATTTTGTAGGCAACTGTAACATGAGAAGTTATAAGAATTTGAATTTACAAGTTGATTATTTCTCTCCACAATTTGAATATTTCAAAAAGAGCATTTTTGAATATCTCAATTGGCAAAAAAGGTTCTAGGACAATGGCTACATTTTACGTCAATAACGAGATCAATCGCACACAAGCATCCCCCAATAGCGCAGGTGCGCGCCCAAAACAAATGAACGACATGCGTTTCAGTCTCGAGCTCAATTAAATACAATTAATTATACGATGAGCGCCATCCCCCCCAAAGGCAGTTAAAACTGTTTTACGAGAGCTCAGTTACATAACGCCCAGTCAGAGTGATTTGACCGACCCGCAAATGGTTCGACTCGCTTATTTGTGGACGGGCCACCAACACGTATCACTAGAGAGAGGCGCACATTAGTGACAGTAACTTGATGCACCCCCATAATCAACATAATTAATTTTCATTGCAAACGCGGGTGTGCCTAACGTTTATCGGCACATTCACATATCAACACAATCTACACGGGTCCCCATCGGGATAGGCCGACTCACAAATATCGTTAAGCGCCTGAAATGTTGACAGCTGTGTTTGACAGCAAAACGCTCAATATTGGTTTAACCTAGCTCGTTTCGATAGTTGTGCAATCGAATCGTTATTCGTGCTATCAAATGCCAAAAATGCTGGTGTCCTCCGTGAATGAATACACACTCAAGCCTACGGCTACAGAATCTGGCAAAATATTTCGATTAATTTCGAGCAATCCTCAAACAGGCCCATTTTTCCTCAAAATGCCGAACATTCGCTCAATAAGTAACTGTCCTGAGATTGACGCCCGTGCGCCACATTTACTCTAAACGTAACAAATGGATTAAAGTCAGCACCAAATTACACTTTGGAATAAACATCAACATTAACTCTAGTCTTTAAATTTCGACCACAACCATACACAACCCTGGCAGTTAATTCTTTGTATATCTGTATACATATATCTATGCAAATACGAAAATTAAAAATATCCTAATTTTTGGTTCGTTCGGTAAAGGTTAGCTTTGTAAATCATAGAATCACTAAACGATAAATTAAAAAATGGATAAGATCCAATCCACGGACGGCGAGTAAATATTTCTGGATTAGAAGATAAATTTGTAGTATTTCAACTGAGGGTTAACTGGTCTACATGCACAAAAACGTGTACAGTACACAACCCTGGAAAACGCGACATAGTCTAGAAGAGAGATTTGGTACGAATATACTCATGTACGTGTATATATATATATAAAAATTGTGAAAGTTAAGGTGGAGCAAAAAACACATCAACACTATCCCCAATACACACAGGTACGGTTTCAATTAGTCTGTTAGTGAATTTAAAACCGGTGGGAATTGCACAGGAAACCTAAAAAGCTAAGTTTCACAAAGTCACAACAGGGCATGCAAATCGATACCTGTTTTCGATATGTCGTTCGAGATTGAGAGAGGGTGGCGTAGCACCTGTTGGTGTATCCGAGAAATGGCGCTCTAACGGAACCACCAAAAATGCACAACGCCTGTCATTCAATCGCGATCGACTCACAAACTCAGGCATCAAGTGCGCCGCCAAGCAGCTCGTCAACTAAGCGGCATTTGCACGACGGAACATTTCTCGTGAAACTCAACGCGATTATTTATTTTTAAAGCTCAGAAACATACCAGGGTAACTTATTAAAGGCACCACGGTTAGAGATACTTCCGACAGTTCATCATACAAACGATAGTTCATATCAAACGCAGTATTCGCAACATACAAACTTCAACTCGACCAAGTCAGCTCAGTCAGTCTTAAACTCAGCCAAAACAAATTATTTTTCTAATGTTGGCACTTACTTATCTCACAACGTTGTGTCTTTCGAATCAAAATTTTTTTTACTAAAGATTACGACTTTAATAATAAGATTAGTGAATAGAATAACGAGTTACTTTCCAATAAAGCATTAGAAATTCAATTTTGTCTATTTCATAATTGCAAAACGGTAAAACGTAAATGTTTATGTTTCTTTTTTTAATTTTATCCGACTGATATATATATATGTCAGCTCTGGTCGAAAATAAAGTTTCACTCGGTCGTAGAACGGGTTTCATCCCAGAAAAATAGTATGTTCGAGAAATAGGTATGTTCACGGAATAGGTTTCATCGTGCAAACGCCACTTTAAGAGCACAGTTCGTGCAAGTTGTGCGCCGAGGAGTGTTTGCGTTTGAGCGGCCGATCTGTGGGCTCGTCGGACGACGGTTGGGACGAGGCTGACATGACTTCCGGCGAGCCAGTCAGACGTCGATGAGGATCTGGAGTGAGCGACAGGCCCAGCCGGTGCTCCAGCTCGGAGCGTTCGTCGTTGTGGTTGGCGCGGTCGGAGGCCGACTCCTGGTTAGCCAAGAGAATGCGGCGGAACAGGGCAAAATCCACCTTGTGACGTTTGGCAGCAAAACAGTTCGTACCTGAGTCGGCCGGCAGGAACTGGAACACCCGCGGATCGCTGAACGAGCCGTCAGACGGCCGCCGCAGTTGGATCTGAACGTCCACCGCCTTGTCGATGTCGAGCTTCTTATAGCGAGGGGTCTTCAAGGAAATGGCAACCTGTAGCGCAACGGACAAGAACCACTTTAAAAAACAATCTTAATTCAGTACTCCGCAGTCACTGGCGGAAAAAGGGGAATAATCAAGATTTTCACGAATGGAAAAATGACGGACAGCTGAGTCCATATTGTCGCACGAATTTCACAATAAAGTTAATCGTCCACACCAAGTCTATGCGAATCCAAACTAAATGTAAACGACCCAATACGATTTTTCTACTTTTATATGAATTGGGCCAAACGTTGAATTCATTCGTTAAAGAGAATAATCGCGGCGCCATGGTTGGTTCATGAAATAAAAAGTCGGAACTAACGAAAGAGAAATAATAAAAAAAAAATAAAAAAAATTCCTTAAACATGGTCTGATAGTTGAAATAGTCTCTTACCTGTTTATGTACATCACTGGGTTGGAAGTCGCCAAGCCCTTCCCACGTCACTTGTCCATCTTTCTGTTGTTCATAGAATCGCACCTGAATATCGTCTGATATAAACCAAGTCAGAACGTCAGTAAAATTTCAAAATTATCTCCGATGGCTTATCCCAAAAGATAAAAAGGCGATAATTAATTCAAAATTATTTTAAATGAAAAGAAGGAATAGGGCAAAGAATACCTCTGACAATCTTTTCACACAGGAGTATTATTTCGGAGCCGCCCGAAACGCTGGCTGAGCAAGCACTCAATTTACATATCACAAGATCGCACATCGCCTCTGAAAATAATTTAAACAAAATCAATGTCAAACGCCCAACGTTCTGTTACAATAAATTTGCGACCAAACTACTTAGCAATCAATTGTTCAAATGATAAAATAGATGTTTCAGAATTTTCGCGACAAATACAGAGTATAATTATTACATCAAAAATATTTTATTATCAATTTACTATTTTTATTTAATGTAGGATGTACCAAATATAAATGCATCTGCCTAATAAAATATACATCAATTTTAAGGCGGAGATGCTGATGGCACAATTTTTAAAAAAATGGGTGTGAAAAATATTTTGAAAACCAAATAGCACTTACTCTTATCGAAGATTGGGTCAGACACAACCGGTGGAAGTATCCTCGTGTACTGCCGTCGCTCGCTGCCTTCTAGGAACACCTGGAAGCAGAGCCTCACCGAGTTCAAGTCGATGTTTCCAGTTTGGTTCTTATGCGCAAAAGTAGCTGAAATAAAAATAACAGGAAATTAATAAATGGTTTAAACCAAAGCTGTTTCAAAATCGAAGACATCATAAAAATCCTCTTTTCCACTTATCCACAATCGTGTGGCAGATAGACGTGAGAACTTACTTCCAAAGGGATCCACCCGTGCCTCTTCCCGTTCCCGTAGAGCATCCTCAATGTCTTTTCTCTTCACACACTGGATGCCCAAATTCGAGAACCTACAAACAAATGTTTTTTTTGTGGAAAAATGAGCGTGGTGAGATGAACAAACACACATTCCGCGCGCTCAGAGCAGAATCGATAACGAATACATATATTGTAATACGATGATTTCCGCAACGCACGGCACACTTACGAGCAGACCATGTTCTCGTTGTTGATCTCGACCGTGCAGATGCCGCGCTTGCAGCCTTCTTTGCCGACCAGCTTGTGGGGGTGGGGCCGGTACGGCGGATCCTTCGTCACGCACGATACCACCACCACGGCGGGCCCCACATAGTTAATCACCTGGACAGCGCGACAAAAACAAGTAAGGTGTCAGACAAACTAACGGAACGTTAATTCCAGGCCAAACAGCAATACCCGCCCGAAACAAAAAAAACAAAATATAAAAATCGGAACGTAAAACTGAAACAAAGAACTACCACCAAAGTTGATAAAACAGATATTGGCTAGGCGATTTTAAAAATCGTAAGGATGAAGTTTTAAAAATTGAAAAAGTGGATTTTTTTTTAATTCACTGAAGTGTATATCACAACAGGAAGAATCTATTCCCCTCTCAGTGCTTAGGCACTATGTGAGAGACACATTTTCACCAGTACCCCGGGATCGAATAATTGAGAGCCCGCGCCGGGAATCGAACCTGGGACCGCCGAACCACAGTCCGTCGCTACGACGAGTCGTACAATTATAAAAATTATTAAAAAATAAAAATCTTAATTTACCAAGGCAATAGTTTCTGTTACTATTTCTTGAAACCAAGAAATATTATTTAAAAGGATTTATCGGTAATATCAGGTAAATGAAAAAAATAATCCGTTATCGAAAATTTTAAAAATAATACAATGATTCCATTATTAATTTGATTGGCGTGAAGGCATCTGTAATGCTTACCTGGATGGTGGGATACGTCTTATTCTCCGGGGTGCTGTTCTGGCCGGGAATGCTTCCTGCCGAACGCCCCTCGCACTCGTAGCGGAAGCGGAGCGCCTTCTGGGCCGGCTGGATGAGGATCTTCACCTGGGGATCCTTCATGCTGGTCCGGTGGGATGCCCCGTCCATGGAGTCGGCGACGAAACTCAGTCCCGGCTGGACCGACCCGCTGGGCCCGGGTGTGGCGTCCGGCAAATGTGCCTCTCCGTTGTCTTTCTTGATCACTTCCTCTGCAGGACAAAATAGCGCAATCGAAATCAACGAAAACGAAACTTCACTTTATAGTCTAGCCACGGATCGTGAGGGAATTCCATAGATTGAAAAAAAAACGTCAAAGTAGCTCTCGGTTCATCATAAGTTCTAATTGAAAGGTAGTTTCGGGTATTTGCCGGTAGGTAACAAATAATTAGTCAATAATTTATCATGGAAAGAGGGGGACTTGTTAAAACTTCCGCTGTAAAAATTCAAATATCGTACTGACCAATGTCTTCTATAGTGAATTCATTTAGGTTCAACGAGCTAAACCGGCTCGAATAGGTGTCCAACTGGTTATCCCGATCTCTTAAGTATGCCTCTTCAACAACTGAAATCAGTACAAATAAGAAATAAAGCGCATTAAGATTCATCTTTCATCGACATTGGTCGCCAGGGTAACCAATGAAATGCGCTGAAAAAGGATTTATCGCAATAGCAACGATAAGGAAAACCATAAACATAAAAACGAAATACAGTCTGTAAGACTCAACAACGAACACACCACAACTAAAAAATATCGAACATCGCCGAAAGTATTATTTAACAGAAAGAGACAGTTCATCCTTCCTTCGCCAAAACAAAACCCATCCTACACAAAGTCCTGATTGTGTAATTTTTTTTAAAACTTGAGCCCTGTCAATCTCTGCACAATCAACCATTGGTAATTTAATCTTAAGCGTGCTGCTTGGCTCTTGTATATATTTCTTGCCAAAACAAGCATATAAAGTCTATTCGCACTCTGACCCGAATAACATGTGCTTCTATCCTGTACCGACCTGACGATCCAATGCGCTCACGAGTTTCGTAATTCCAAAAAAAAGATTTAAAATTAATAACCCACTCCACATGCGTTAGTAAATACTAAAAATTATGAAACAAAAGTTGCAGTCGACACATCATTATCGGGATAGAAAAATGGGAGTTTCCAACAGCATATCTGGTCCCAGCACAAATGAATGCCAATCTGCACTTAATGATGGGGCTCGATTAAATTGGAGCGGACAACTGCAGGTCTGTATACACAAAGTAACACAAAACGACATGCAAAGTCAAACCCAGTTGTACCGAGAAACGAACATGCTTCATTTCCGAGTACAATGTGAAAGAAGCAAAAAAAGAGATCTCAAAACGCACAATGGTCGACGTCTTTTTTGACACCACGTCTGTTTGATTAAACGTATCGCACCGCTATTTATGGCCGCTATAAATTTCGAAGTTCTACAATTTATTAGAATGCCTCACCTAAGTCACCATCCACCACATATTTTACTCATTATACAAGAGCAAATAATCGTACAATGAGCGGAATGAACATGGCATGGCGAACGCGTCAGTGGTACTGTATAATACTTCACTTCGAGACTACTCACAGTTGCTGCTGAACTGATCAATAAGCTTTGACGTCGGCGCTTACAAAAGTCATGTTTATGTAGATCTGCGATGTGGAATTGGTCGTTAGCAGAAAATATGTCAGCCAAATAAGTTGCCCTTCTGACTAAACAGTCAACGATTATTCGGCACAAAATTCGTTTATAATAATAATAGGCCGACGTCAGAGCAATCAACAACTCTAATGATTTCCTGATTTGACACGAAGGCCCCCAAATACGATATGCCTAAATTAATATTTTTAAAACTTGCCGAACGTCAAAATTAATGAGCACTCGCTCTGCGCTTTGTCACTAGGTGACCATGTGGCGAACATCTCGTCAGTTGTCAGGTGACAGACGGTTGCAATTGTCGCCGATAGTGGCGCCTAGTCCGCTAAACCCCTATTCCGGCGCGATAGTTATCCGTTCATCGATGTGGTGCAACTAACTAACTCATTCTCTACATGTGAAACACAATTTTGAGGTTTCATCCCCCTCCCCAATCTCGTTTGTGGTTCCACTACACAAACACAAGCCACAAAACAAAACTTGACACTTTAATTACACAAGTTGTTGAACGACTTCGCTGGTCCAAATCAGTGCTGGGCGTGGTTTCCCGACGAATCTTCGGCGCCCTGTGATTGGCTGATTTGGTGACGTTTCGCAACTTCGAAAGTGAAACGTCACCAAATCAGCCAATTACAGGGCACCGAAGATTTTTGTTCGCGCCGAAGATTCGTCGGGAAACCATACCCTGGAACGGGAACGAATTTAAAGCATTTCACACGCAACTTCCACGCATAGTACGGGATTCTGACCCGTAATCGCGCCAGAATCACAAAACGGATAATTTCAAGGTCCCATTACAGTTACCACATATCATATCCGCATTTCACCAAAAACCTACCCAACCGATTAACCCATCCGTTCGATCAGCAAGCAGCCAACGGCAACTTAACGGAAGTAACACTTCCACGTTCTCTGTCGGACACACTCACAAAAAAATAAAATCGACCACCGATCTACACTTTGAACGCCAACCCGAGTTAAAATCGAAGTCCAAGCCCAAAATCCAACGCCAGCAGTCGTGGCACCACCACCAGATCTCGCTCAGAAAATCGACGAGCCCTCCCCGTCCCCCAAATGTCAACAATTCACAGTTGCGTCACGCTTCCCGAATACACTCCACTGAACCAGTCAATCGCGCGTTCACACACGTTGCAGCGCCACCACCTCAAAGCGGAGCGCGCCCCCTCACGATACGAATCCGATACAACGATGGGTGTTCCACTAAAAGGAAATAAAACTTTTAATAAATTAAATAGTCAGCTGTCATATTAATACACGAAAGCTGAATAATGCATGTGTTTCGTGCAGTCAGACCCATCGTACAATTTTTGAAAGCGAGCGGGGTCGCGTAGGACTGCTTTATTTTAATTGGGTTTTGGGGGATGCCCACTTTTCAAGGTGGTCGTGGTGAGATAAATAGCCACCGAAAACAAGCTCTGCTGCGCACAGGTAACCCACTCCACGCGTCATTGCCCACTTACTCGACGTCTTATAACAATTACTAGCCGTGAAATCGAGTTATAAATCGACTGACGACGTGGGGGATGAGTACGCAAATTATCAGAACAATAATTTTGTGTTGATGCACACACGGAACTCGCGAATTCCCTATTCGCGACCAGCGTAATAATCACTAGGTGTCGTCGCTTTCGCATTTTCCTTTTAGGATTTGGTACGCTTTGTAACAAGTATTGTTTTGATATAATAGAACTGTGTACGCCGAAAAAAAAAATCTCTAGCGTAATTGATGATACAAAAAATGTTTTACCGTGTGTGCGTGCTGGGTCCAAACAAAATGACAGTTCTACCAAACGTGAAATGATCGATCGTAGGTAAACCAGGCCTCGTCAACTTGACTCTTAAAACGTAACGACGGGACAATGTATTTTTTTATATTCCACATCACAGTTTATTACAATTTACTACATAACCAATATAACAATAATTATTGTGTGGCGCAAAAATGTGGAGCCCTCACATTGTATTTCCAATTTTTGAGATTCCTACGTGTATAATTGCTTAAATTATGTTGTCACAGGAGAAGTGGTCCTAAAAAGTTAATTGGTGAACGAAAGGAGAAAAGATATATAGAGTACATAAATTGGATTTTAGTAAAACTGATAGACGGTGACAAACGATTAGGACTTGGGTTGTTTTCGGATCATTATGAATTAGTACAAAAACAACAAAATTTAACAGAATACATAACCGGTTTTTTAAAGGCACATTAACAATTTATAAATAAGTTCGAAGTCATAGTTTTACGCCAAGTTTCATAGTAACCAAATACTTTGGTTTAAAATTTTGATCATTTAACAACATATTAATGAAATCGATATGTTTCAAGTACAACACTTGCAAGTTTAAATCATAAGGAGAATAGGGTGAGCCTTACACAAATTTCAATCAAACGTTAATACCTCACATTTAATTAGTTTTCTTGTTAACGTTTTGTGCTGTTGGATAGTACTACTTTTCAGGGATAAATTTGAACGATTTAGAAGTAGTAAAATCATGTTCGAGACTTCTCTATCAGTTATTCTGTATTTTTTTAATGTACTCATTGAATATGTTTAGTTGTACGTGGCTGGGTGGACGTCACTTCCCATTCTTATTCCCAAATCCTAATAGTCGTGATGGTTGTTCGGTACCAAATTCCCAGGTACCATGTCAATTTTGTGAGGCAAAGTTGGCCCCGATTTCACAATTCCACCAATTTCTAACGTGAATTGTCCATACTTAATATTTTATAGCTTAATTATGCATACTAGGCACGTTACCGAAGGCGTGTAAGAGAAAATTCTGACTACAACGTTTCATCACCGTCCGTGTCGTCAGCTCAGGCTAACCAGGAGGAACATTTGAATACTGAGAACGTATTATTTGAACTTATCTCATTTGTTGTGTTGTTAGCAGCACATATTTTTTTGTTCTCCTTAAATAACAGATTCGCTTTCAAAAATGTTTTGAGCAAATCAGAATGAAGATCATGTGGCGGGTCACCCGTGCGCGGTACGACAACAAGAGACGGTTTCGCGGAGAAAGAAACCAGAAATCAAGATCTAGCAAGACGCCAGCAATCACGTGGTTAGCGTGTGCTCGATAGGTGGATAAGAAAATGAAAACCAAAAAACTTTTGCTACCACTGAGTGCGGCAGGTGGTTCGTACCTAGGTGCGTGGGTTCGGCATCATTTGTTGCTCGCTGCTCTCCACTATATCGAGCGCTACTTGTCCCTGGTGTCCAGGAAGCACGCCGAGATGTTGGCATTCCTCCGCTTGACCAACCAACTTCACATCCACTGTGTAGGACCTCGAAACTGATAACCGAGCACGCCGTGAACGCCGCCGCCGTCAAAAACGTCGACGAATCACTCTGGATCATATAAACCCGTATTGAAATAGGGTGCGTTCTTAATTGAACAATTTTGTTATCCTTCCCTTCTGTATAGCACTTCACCGAGTGATTGAGAAGAGGCGCCCACGCATGGACAACTGAAACGTTGTCATGTTCTCGAACAGTGAATTAACGTAAATTAAGATGGGCGAGTTCGGGACAGAGCCGAATAAAAAAGACAAACGGAGTGTAACGGAGCGGATATAATTTTTTTAGATATTCTCTAAAAAACATTATTGCATTCCCTTTATCCGGAACTCATCAATCTTAATTATTTAATTCCAAGACGTCCTACCAAATTCCTTAATTGATCAAATTGATCAAAACGGGGCTAAGAGCGAACTGTCAACAGCGTCAATGGCTTGAAGTACTCACCGGCCACTAGTCCTATTTCCTCAATTCAAAATTATCCTTTTTCGTAAATATCACTCATATTCCAATGAAGTTCCAGGTCGTTTGGAGCCACCATTACAATCGAGTTCCCAAAATGTTTTAAAATCACTTGCCACATAATGCCACCGGGCGATCGGCTTTTAATGTTGAAAAAAAAAATGTCTTAAGAGTTACTGAGAGAGCAAGACACGCTATTATGGCTACAAGTTCCCCATGCTCTCGGGAGGAAGAAGAGTTTAGCGAACTTTCGATCTGAGAAAAAAAACAGAAGGAAGTTGGACCGGTCGGGGCCGAACCTAGCCATAGAGCACGAATTTTCTATCCAATAGTTATCAGCACCAGTCGATTCGTAAATCGAGATTGGTGTCGCTGTTTTCGCTATTGCATGGTCACTAAACATACTGCACACCCTTTGTCTCATTGCGGTTATGTCATCGCAAGTCGAGTTCGATAAAACGTGACACGGCATGGGGAACTTACAAGAATAAATTTGGGATCGATGCCAAAGAAACCGATATTAAAACAAACTACGGTGATTAATTTTTGCGGTTGCAAGTAAACTGAGCATCATTTTAAAATCACATAAAGCAATCAGGTTTCTTCCGAACGTGGCCAACCCACTATTCATTCAATTCAATTTTAAACTACAATTATCGGTTTACCTTTCCAAAGATATTTTAAAAAACGGATCAAAATTAATTTTCCGGTCTGTTGGCATTATAGAAATGCACCCATGTTAGAGTTTTAAGAGAAGATTCGCTGCCCCAAACAGTTGGCAATCACTACATTCGCTGCGGCAGTGCAGGAAAGCCAGTTGGTTACGGCTGCCCCTTAAAATCCATAACCAGCATTACAGCGGTGCATTGCGGTCACCGAAGCGTTCGCCGTCTAACAAATACTGTTTGGACTTGAAAACTGAACGGGTTTCATGCAGCAGAAATTAATGTTTCGATGTTCATTCTTGGATGTGCCCAGACTCAAAGATGTAAGGAAAATAAAAATTGTGTTCGCGACAAATGATTCCCAAAACATAATCACAGATGGAGCTGCCAACCGTGATATCATTCGATATCATCGTAAGTTTCAGCCGATGGGAGAACACGTCACTGGCTTGATAACAGTCTAGACGTCCAATTTTCAACAACTGATTATCGTTCGACTATCTCCAATTCTCTACAAGTCAAAAAGAGAGATCATTTATTTGAAATCATCACATCGACGAGTCAAATGTCGCCTACCGACATTAATTCAAACAGCCAATACAAATTGTTACCTAGACAATTTTCTTTTTCATTTCATCTGTCAAAAAGAACCACCAAAAAATTCCCAAACAGTGAAACTGGGGGGGAGGGAAAAATAATAACCCACCCTCACAAAAGCGGGCCTTCCTGCACGTCATCGCCGTTGCGCACTCGTCATCACTGTTGTTCACCATCCTCGGTACAAAAAAAACTAAGTTATAATAAGATGGCCGCGTAACAGGGAAATCCCATCCCCGGCAACGAGAGCTATTTTCGCGGCCGAGCCGTCGGTGGGCGACGGGGCGGTGACGGTGGTAGCGTTTACGTAATAAAAATCGCGCGCCACGGTGCTCCCGCTCACTCACTCTCGCAGAGCACGCACGACACGCACCGCATTCCGATGAATGGGCATCGCACCCCGCCTCGCCCCGCCCCGCCTGGCCCCACCCCGTTCCCACTAGCGGGCCCCGATCGATATACACACAAGGAAAGCGCGTTCGTGACCCACACGGTGTGGGGGGTGGGGAAACCCCAACGCGCGCGGAAAAGACATAGACTAGGTAGTAAAAATGTAGAGTGGCGGTTCACTGGTTATAGTGGACGCCGATCCAATGAACCAATAACACAGAGAAACGCTTTAGAGAACCAGTGTATCAATTTTAAAAAAAATGTTATTACGGGGTACAGTGTCTGTTGGGCGCCACCGATGTTCGAATCGCTATCGGCAGATGTTAGACAAACGATCGTTCACATTTTAATCGATACATCGCTTAAAATCGGTACGCTCTTTTTTCATGCACTATTTAAATTTTTTAAATGACAATGCGAATCATTCGAAACATCAATATTTCCTCATTTCTGCGCCACACTGTCTGCAGACAGCAGCTTTATCTTATCATTGATGTCCGAACCAATTTTACTATCGATAACTTCCTAACCAATACAATTTGTAGTTACACGCAGGCAGATACAGGCATGACCCTTAAATCCGCCACAGCATGGGAAGAAGATCGTCTGGATTATATTAATAAAAATGAGGGTTGTACCCGGGACAGACCGGACGAAAAAGACGAACGAGAGTTGGTGATAACTCTTCTAATATAATAATAGTAAAACTATTATTTAA
>JAQGBY010002882.1:0-21148 GCA_034698785.1 Mycogona germanica | reverse complement strand
GGTCGTTCGACCCCCGCCATAGGCCCCTCTATTGGGGGCTGCTTGTGGGTACAAATTGTAATTGTAATTGTAATTGTGTTGATCTAAGAACACAGAAGCTCGAAGTGACGTGTCCATAATGTCAGAACTGAGGTATCGATTGTGTAAGTATCAATACCCCCTATTATCGGTAAGGAGTAGCTTGGAGTGGCTACCGCCTCAGTATCAATTTTTTGCATGCCAGATAACAGATAAAATGAAATACAATTTTATGAATGCAAGATTAATTTGTGACTTATTTTATTCATATTTACTTCTGCATTACAACAGAAAGTGAATGGACATAAATATTTAATAGCTAATGCAACATTTACCTTGCTACATGTATGTTTGACATAAGAACAACCTAATTTGTCGATCATCTGCCGCCTCCTTCGACAGCCTTAACGACCACACTCTCATTGTTATCTGGAGTGAACCTCAAGAAAGTGGTGGACGTGTATCTGGGCCTCTCCTCCGTGGTGCTACCACGATTGCTCTCATGGTTGCTACCATGATTGCTACCTTGGGTACTTCTATAAGCACTTCCATGAGTGCTCCCTTGAATACTTCCGTGAGTGCTCCCATGAATACTTCCGTGAGTGCTCCCATGAATACTTCCGTGAGTGCTCCCATGAATAATTCCGTGAGTGCTCCCATGAATACTTCTGTGAGCACTCCCGTTGGTGTTTTCCTGAGTACTTTCGTGAGTACTTCCATGAATGCTTCCGTTGGCATTTTCGAGAGTGTTCCCAAGAGTACTGCGGTGAGCACTCCCGTTTGTGATTTTGTGAGCACTCCCATTTGTGATTTCATGAGCACTTTTGTGAGCACTTCCGGGGACATTTTCATGAGTACTTCCTAGAGCGCTTCCGTTGATATTTCCTTGAGTATTATCTGTAGTTCTTTCGTGAGTACTTCCGTGGGTGCTGCCATTGCTGTCACTTTCGACTGCTTCCTCGACAATTAATTGGTTGGTACTGGCTCTCCCTGACGACTTGGGTGAATCCCAATCGCTGACACTTTGAAGACTGTTCCTGCCATCCCTTGACTTTGCGATGTTGCGCTGCACGACGTTGTTGGCAAAGAAACGATCATTGAATGCTGTCCCCGTCCTCCTCAGTGCCGGATGAGCACTCTGAGGCATCAGTGTGGTGGCCAGCAACCTCTTGTGCAGCTCGGCGCTGCTGCGGAGAATCTGGGCACTGTGTGGCACAAACTTGCCAGCAATTTCCTTCTTCCGCTGGAGTGCACTGTCGATGGTAAAGCGTGCACTCTCCAGCACCCTGGCGGATGCCTCACGAACTTTGTCGGTGATGATCTGGATCTGGGACCGCTTGCGAAACACGATGACCTCTACGGTGACGACGGATAGCGCGATGACCATGCCGGTGGCAAGGATTACCAGCAGGGCGGTGACGGCCCACAGCGACACACTAACAAAGCCGCTGCCAGCATCCTCACAGTCGTGGATGGGAGGCCACCAACGTTTCTTGAGCTGGACTATAAGACCACTTTCAGCCAAACTCAATAACCTGAAATGATTGAAATTATTATTTTTCCTCTAAGATATTGTTTCAATCTCACAGGGCAACTGAATGATTCACTTCTCGATGCTGAAGGAACACAAATCACTGAACTACTATTGAATAAAAGTAGCACTATATAGGGTAGGTTAAAAAATCCTTGGCCAAACATCTTTTATTTTTACTCCTATATTTTGTTTTATTTATAGCCAAGAACAACGCGTTTACACACTTACGCGTTTGAAATCGGTTTCGTCAGCTGAGAGTCCTTCTGGAAGGCGATCGAAACGGGTGCGGACAAATAGACGGAGTCCAACACGGTGAAGTTGCAAGTCTGACTTTCGAAGTACTGCATGATTCTTGTGCCGTCGATGAAGGCGTATTTGCCGGTATTGACCTTGTGTAAACCGTCGCCGAGCGATTTCACCAACGTTCGAAATTTGTCGCGTTCTAGTTTCCTGTATACTTTGTACAAAATGCTGGACTTGTCAGTCTACAAAAAGGAATTTTAAAATTAAGTAACATTGCATTGATCGATTGACCATAATTTCTGAAACGGATTACACAGTAGACGTTTCTCGTAAACCTTAAAATCTTCCAAATAGGTAGTTCCGGTTCGAATCAGTATTTTGTAATCTTTCTTTTGCAGAAGTTCCTCGAGAGTTTGAAATGGCCAATCAACGAACGAAACCGTGAAATAAGATATCAAGTTGGCAGTGTAGGCACTCATGATCAACACGCTGAAAATCCACATGATGGCATAGACCACTTTGGCCGAGCCGTTAGTAGGTGTAACATCGATACCTGAAAATAAAAATGCAAACGTCATGTTCGATTAAACAATTTTTCAACAAGAGCCAACTTTTGTGGCGGGATATCATTCGCAAAAGGTGGGAAAGTGTGACGGGTGATGCGTTAGAAATTAAATTTTTACGTTACCCTGTTGCGCAAATCCTTGAACAGACATGACCATGCATCTAGAAAGTGATCGACAGTCTGGCTCGTCGGGCTTCACTGGATCGCCGAGCGCACTCACCCTGACCGAGTGGTGAATCTTCATTGTCCAGTAAAGGAGACAGGCAAAAACGGCGTAGCAGCTGAGCACGATTACAGAAACGATCCAATGAAATGGCTTTATGTACGCCTAAAAATATCAAACCAGAAACTATTTCATGTGAAGCATTTCGAAATTACACAGTAACGCGAAAGAAAGAAAGACTAATTAAATTTGGGAAAACTAATCAGAAAATTTAAATATGCTAAAAATGTTTACACCTTAAAAAATCAATATTACAACCCTGAATGTTCCCATTCCCCCTTTAATGTGTCTGTTCCGGCATTTAATTACGAACGGCTAGAAGAAATTGAATACAATTTATGTTGTAGATACTGTACAACGTCAGTGTTATAACATATTTTATCGCAATTTTTTAAAAGATACTTTCGCCGCCGTGACGGGGACAGCCGAGCAGTGGGCTATTTCTCTAGTCGTTTGTGAGTATGTAGTTATGTAGTTTGTGTTAATGGAAAGAAATAAGAATGGTGAAATACCGCAATGGCCATCGCATCTGACGTTTGTGGTCTCTTGATCAGAATGCTGACTCCGCCTTTGTCGACCGAAAAGCTGGAGAAGTCCATAATCTCGAGACGATTTCTCGTGGGAATAAAGTCAGCCAAGGCAATTTCACTTTCCTAGATGGACATAAAGCGCTTGACTATGTGATTACCGCATCAAATGGAAGAAAACCGATTGAAACCCAATCAATCAAAAAACAATAAACGGACGTTTAGCAATGCCGTACCTTGCGCACCAATGCTCCAACCAGTCCGGTGCATTTGGAATCAGTGCTTCCGTCTTCGCCATCCTGAGATGAGCACGTACCAAAAATATTGTCCGGGATTCTCGTCAAGTTGATTCTAAAATATAGTGCATCAGAAACACGAATTTTTGTTTTATTAAATTCACGTAAAGAACAAATAAAACTGAGAATTTGCAAGAACACTTGTCACAATCGACTTGTGATAAGAAATACCTAAAGTTCAAACTTTTGGCAAGCATTTGAAGAAGGTCCACGAGATAGCCAGTAAATTTGTCTTTTCCATGTACTTTGTCGATGAAAACATAGGGTGGACTCTAGAAAAGTTTAGAAAATATTTATTTCGATGTTGGAAAAATGGAAAAATTTATGGTAAAGTTAGACAGAAAAGGATAAGTACGCACACAAAATGAAACTTGATTAATTAGGGCCCGTACTCCTTATAAGGAACTGTGTGAAAGTGACAAAAGTTTATATTTCTTACGTGTAGAGCAGATACCGGAATAATCATTCCATCGAAATTTGAGAGTTGGCGAGTGGGTGCGACGGCAACACCATTATCGGGAGTCCACTGGCCAACGTAGGTCATGTCGGGAAGATCACGTCTGCGTCTCACGAACAATTTCATAAAGTCGATGCCCAATCGTTTCACGGCAGCAGCGGCATCCTATTTGTGGGAGGATACAGATTGTTTACGTTTACGGTTTTATTCGACATTCTCTCCACCAGACACTTTTTTTTACGTCTGTGGACAGAGAAGATTAAAAAAAGAAGTAAATTATTTGTAATGAAACTTGAGAATTGTCCACTCTATCTAATGGTCACAACAGTGGCTAAATAGAGTATAGAAATTGATTGAATCCTTGTGCTGAATAGGTGACTCACAGGAAAATATTTCAATTAGAAATATATAGAATAAGAATTCAATTTATCAAAACCCTTACACCAGATTCGGTTGTGGTTGACGAAAGGTCGACGCCGTCTGCCTTGAGCTTCAGCTTGTAGCCAGACTCAAACACAAAGTTTGTGTAATTCTGCAATTCAAATGATAATTTGGCGTGTCAGTTTCCATATTCAAATTTTTTTTTTGAATTTCGGAAAATATTGCAATTAACACCGACCTTCCAGATGGACGGGCGAGCTACAAAAACGAGACTGTCAAATCGAAGCTTCATGGACTGATACAACTCTTTGCCACCTCCGCTAAATATTAGCCACTGGTAGCGCTCAATGAACATGTTCCTTTCAGTGGCCTTTACAAAAATAAGTAACAATTATTAATAGAACTATCAAATTAACTATCTATCCAGTAATCACTGTTCACGACTTTCTATAGTATACGTAAATCAACACCACAACGTCTTTGCTTTACGAGTTCGAGACGATTTTCTCTGCCAAAGTGGCAACAGTGCTGCCATCTACAATTACCGCTTGGCACAGATGTATGGTGTCGTCGTCACTGCTAATGACCAGAATCTGCTTGGCTTCCAAGTTGCCAATAGGATCATTGAGCACGGTGTCCAAAAACGACTCGGGAGACATTGACGTTGGTCCAGTCAGCAGCTTGATGCTGGTGATCTTCCAGAATGGTTGCATCAACTTCTGAAGCTGACGTTTCCCACGTATATCTAATGTTAGTAATAAAAAATAAAACTGATATCAATATAAAATAAAATGAATGCCAGAAGTATCGCTCAAGATAACGATTATTTCTAATTATTTATAAGTTAAATTAACTTCCGGGTAGAGGTGCCCCTCTTCTGCGCTGTATCAGCATTATTCGAGAACCCACGCCGGGAATCGAACCGTCGCAACCACATGCTGGTCTCTCAATCAACTGGGCAACGACGGATCAATTCGAAAAAAAATTTCGAAAGCCGCCATGAAGTTTCAAAGAAAACATAATCACCTATTACTTCGTTAGTGTAGATGTAAATATTTCTCCAATTCCAATTCTTGGTTACTCCGGCCAGAATATCAGCAGTAATGTTCCAGAACTGTCTTCCGTGGTAATTGTACGGCGTATCGTACTTGTCCAGCTGACCAGTGATCATATCGAGAACATTGCCGGATCCAAGCGTCGTGATTTCTCTCGGCCGATGAAGTGTTAAATTGGCGGCCGACGCGAAGACATCGAGGTAAGGTCGTCGAGCAAACACCAACATTGAGTCCGCGCCGGAAATCAACCCCAGTATTGCTGGAAGAATATTAAAAAAAAAATTAAATCTTAGTAGAATTTAGATTTGTGGAGTTAAAACTTTTTACTGACTGTGGCTCCGCGGTCCCGGGTTTCGATCCCGGTGTACTAGAGGTGCCCCTCGCATAGTGCTTAAGCCATGAGGGAGTGCGGTTGACTATAGCTGATTAAAAAAAAAGTAAACATTATAAATATAAGAATATAAGAAAAATTAATAAAACGGAAACTTACCTTGTGACGAAAATTGAATGACGTCACTGCAATTGGTCGACCACGACACAAAAGTTGTTTGATTTCGGGCGTACTGGTTCAGCACATCCGTCACGAATGGTAAACTTGTATTTTTACAGGTCTCAAATAGAAGGGCTAAACAAAAATTGTAATTAATAAGACATCTCTATTGAATTAAAAAGTAATTTCAGAAGGCAGGATGAAATTTCTTATACCTATTGATGGCGGTTTGGCTTCAGTTTTAACAGGAACTTGGCCCAGCTTGTCCTTCTCTCTTCTGTTATCCTTCTTCGGTCCCTTCTGGGCTGGACCACCGCCGCCGCCACCACCACCTCCACCACCGGCCGCCGGATTCGCCGCCACTGCAGTATCCTTAACAGGCGCCTTGGTGCTCCTGACATTCAATTGTGGAGCGGCTGTAGTCTTCTTCGCTTTCCCTTTACCCTTCCCCTGGCAAGCAACTAACTGAGCTCCGCAAGCGACCACGATCATCACCACTACCAAACACTGAAATTTCATTTCTGGATTCGGTGAAGTTCAATACCCGAAAAATTTTGGGACTTCTAAAATATCTGCGGAATGCATTTGCTCCTCTTCACGTACACTCGGGACTATGACTAGATCTCAGAAATACGGCGTAATGTCAAGGGTTGGTCAATGTGGCATTGAATTAGCATAACAGAAGAGCCTATTCGTCACGGCTCGGAACTAATGGGGAAAGAAGCCATTTCGATTGGGCACGATTACGTCACGATACATTGAGGGCTTGCAAAATTCTTGACCCAAATATGACGTCCATTTGGCAAGTACAGCATGTACCTTAGCATCTCAATCATCGATTTGTAATAAAACAATCTCAATTTGATCGCGACTCGCCCATTTATTAATTCATTATTTATATTCCGACTATTCGTATAAATATACAGAAAGTCAAATAACATTTAAGTAAATGGCCCCGGTAATGAAGCAATAAAAATTAAGCGCATCATGCAATATTAATTTAGTGGCAAAAATGTTTTCATTCATTCACTTCAAGCGATGCTTATTATAAAAAGTAAAATATATTTTCATTTATTACAATTTTGTACATGAACGATAAACTCTGTACAGTACTTGTTTAATTTACAGTAGACATACTTTTCTTGCGGATGCCAAAACAGGACAAATGCATCCCTTTTAATCGAGAAAATAATTTCAGGCAAAAACTTCGTTCCATCGTGGAGAAAAAGCTGAATCAAAATCTACATTTTGGACCCATAATCACTTAAGAATTAACATGGCAAATTGGACCTACGTACATAAAGAACAGCCAAGAAAAAAAAAATGGCTGCAAAATTGGAAGCTTATGAACGTTAGCCTTTTCGCTAACGAAGAACACAGCACTAAATATCGACAAATAAAATCATAAAAATACCCAATAGAAAGAACTTTTATCATCTCCACTCAAAATATAAATGTGGCGTATTTTTGAACTTGAGTCAAAATAACGTCATCACTGCTTAAAAGCCTGCTTACACTGTCCAAGCATACTTAGCAGGGTGCGTTTAGACATTGAACAGAATCGGCACGTGCCGCTCGTCCGTATTTTGACAAGAAAACACGAGGCACTCTCGAATGACAATTCCTCCATTTTGTCAAAACTAAGAGGGAACTTTCTTCAAAATCATGGGTTAAACCCAATTTCGATTTCCTGCGATATACGGCCCGTTCTTGAAACGGGCTTGACCGCATGTTGAATAAAATATAGAACTTCTCATTCATTTTTAAGGGAAATGCCGTTGGCTTAGCTCAGATACAAAAGCTGTATCAATATTATGACCTTATATACTCTGAGTAATATAAAGACGTAAAAAAGTGTCACCTTGCTCAATTTTTTCTGTAACTGGAATCTCTGAATCTACTATCTGTGCTGGCGAAGCAATTCGCATATTATATTATAAATAAAACAGTATCTCCGATTAGTTCATGCTCAATCAAATAATTCCGTCATTTGCAAGTAACTGCTCACATAAATAGAATCTTAAAATAGAGATTTACAATTTGTATCACATTGACATGAGCGCGTCACAAACACTATGATCGCGTGGATCGACGGACAGTTCGCTACAAAATGAAATGGCGTAATCCCACTTTTTCAATGTTCAATATGAAATTGTGCGCTCACTTCAGAATCTTCCAGACAGTAGACAGGACTGCATCACTTCGCACGAAACTAAATTGCTGCACTTTTTCGGAGGACACTCACTTTAATCCTATGTGATTCATTAACTACACGTGAGAAAATCAAGACATAGAATTGAATGAAGATCTATGAATTAATTTCTTTTGCTCAACCCAGTTTTAAAATAAAATGTTGATTGTTCTTAACAAACAGGATGTGTCTGGATACAATTTTTTATGATTTTGCCTACCTGTTCGTATAACGTCCACGACATGGCAGACATCAGCGTTCGTCGCAGCATCCGCGGTGCCAATCCACGAAAATAACCTAAAATACCTTGATCCTAAGGTGAAAAAAAAAAATTCAGAGCATGCCACATTCTAACTTTGTCCAACTCTGAATCAGCTCTGTAACCTTTCATAAATACAGGATAAACCTGAAAATATGGACCCATTTTATTATTTTAAGAAGCCAGCCAGAAACAGTCCGATTATTATGAAACTTGAGCATAATTAGGACAACTGTATCTCCTTTCGAATTCCGTGACTTGAAATTTCAATTTTGAAATTACTCACTTTTAAATTTGCGCCTTGGCGGTGGCGTTTCTCGCTTACCGCTGCAATACGTTACTTTGTAGGAGCGATTGCTCAACTCTGCTGCAAAAATGCCGTTCGACTAAGTTAAAAAATGCGATGAAATACCTTCGACATAACAATTAATACCAAATGACTTCTTTACGAGATTTCAAACAAAAGATGGATTGTAGGTGAATTTGACGAATCTTTAGCTAAAGATAAACCAAACCGAGACTGTCTACATTCGTGAAACTTCTGAACGACCACAGTTTACAGATGGAACATCGGTTCCTTTAATTGGAAATAATTTGTTGTGTCGCATTTTTATCTTAGGTAAACGGCATTTTTGCAGCAGAGCAAATGCGCTACACAGTTGCAAATTGCATAAGTAATCGGCAATCGAAAAACGCCACCGGCAAGGCGAGACATTAAGTAATGGGAAATTTGAAATTTGAGTCTTGGAATTTGAAAGTATTTGAATGAATTTGAATTGTACGACTCGTCGTGGCGCAGTTGGTTTAGCGACTGACTGTGGCTCGGCGGTCCCGGGTTCGATTCCCGGCGCGGGCTCTCGAAAATTTCGATCCCGGGGTACTGGTCGTCACACGCCCCCTACCCTCGCACAGTGCCTAAGCACCATAAGGGGAAATTGAGTCAACCGCACTACAGGCGTTACGCCTGTAGTGCGGTTGACTACAGTTTATTGGGAAATAAAAAAAGAGGACACTGCTAACTTAATTATCCCAAAATTTCAAATAATCTGATTCATAGTTCAAGGTTCATCCGGAAGCCATGCAATTCCTGATTCCCTCTGGAGACATTCCAGAGAATCAGTTGGACGCGCTCCTGGCGATGAACTGAGATTAAGACGAATAGGCGCATCTAACGATGACAAATGCTACCCGCGACCATCGACATGAGCGCCACCATGTGCTAAAGCGCAGGACCAGACACAGAAACAGTCTATTATAACTACTTACTTGATAAATATGTACAACGGCTATGCTGATTTTGGAGAATTTTTTCGGGTACACCTGCATGCGCGTCTTCAGTACGTCAGCCGGCTGGGTTATAAAGGAGGCCAGACAACCGGACAGGACACCACACGTGAAGAACCACAACGTAGAAAAGGAGCCTTCTCTAGATCCTGTATAGGATAAATTAACTTCAAATCATTCAACAATTTAATTTGACACGAACGACTACGAGATTACTTGAAGTTCTTCAGCCTTTTATTAGTCTTATTCAGCTGAAATGTTGAGGAAAACTGCACTTATTCAAAAATATTGATTAATTTTATAAAAAAGAAAGCCAACCGTTGGCTTTTTATCATTTTATCAGGCGTGTTCGCATCAGCTGAAATATATGTTTGCAGAGATAGAAAATTTTGATGCGAGAAAAAAAAAACATAGGAACAAGCCCAAGACACCGTAAAACGACGACGACAGACTAATCAGGTCACGAAGAAAGTAATTGTCAAGTTCAATCCATTCTCTCGTGTGTTTCGCAAAAAATTCGGTTTTATTTATTTGCTTTGTGCATTTCCGAGTTTTGCAAACTCGGCTGTCGTCGTTTAATCCCAGAATGTCCTAGACTTTTTCCTATGATTTTTTTCGCTTCGATAATTATCTTATACATTTGTTTTCTGCGGTACAGTTAGATTTTAAGGCGCTGCCTGCCTGCTGATACTATGGTACAGTTAACGGTATATATTTTTATAGAAAACTTTGAGCTTAATTTTTTATTTGCAAACCGACCATTGATCAGTCGATGAAACATGTTCACAATAAACTAAAAGTATTAATTGCTTGGTGTGACTAACCTTCTGGAATCTTCTTCTTTAATTGTGTATAAAACATCAGATATATTCCCGAGAAAGGAGCATCTCTGATCAGCGTGGCACTTAGTCCGCTATATAATCCTGAAAAAAGAATAATGCAATAGTTCAAATAATTCAAATTGCAATAGCAGATTTTCTATCTTGTAATTATGGTAGCCGTTAATACTCGAAATCAATTGTTGTCAGAGTACCAGTAATACCTTAGCATCTAGGATAACCTGCAACCCGATATCTGCATCTCCGACAAAGTTCATAAGCAGCAAAATATTCAGTATCAAGCGAGCAAATTCAATTAAAATAATACTTATGTTAATAATTTTATTAGCAGCGCACTAGCATTTGGAATTTTAATTAAAATTTTATCATGTGACAAAAAGAAATATAAAATCTTCAATATTATCAACCATGAGGCGATCCTTTTATTAAAAGTACCTCGAGCTCCCTCAGTGACATAGATTTTCTTGAGGGCTTCCACGATTCCGCCATACTGATAGATCCCGCTCTGTGGAAGACAAACAAAAACATGTTTACGAAATATTCTGACTAACCCAGAAAATTCTAAATCAAACATTGGTTTTGGATATCATTTTTCGGGTTAGGACTATGTCGACATCATTCACCAGTTCATTAGCCCGATCGCGTAGGACTGAGCTCCTCCCCGACATGTCTTATCGGCAATGCCCAGTTAATGAGCGGTTTAAAAAACACCACATGCGCAAGCGATTATCTAAAAGTGACAAAATAGTTCCAGAAACATTTTCTACGTACGGTTAAAATTCAGATTTTAAAACTGTATAGGGTTTCGGAAAAAAAGGTCACAACCGTTCACATATTAATCAAATTATGGATGAGGTGTACTGGTTTTTAGCAACATTATCTTTTGCCTGTATGGAACAGACTTCACTTTCATTATTGTGATTTATTAATCTGCATTGAAAAAGACGTTGCTAAAAACCAGTACACCAGGATATTCATTTGTATATCAAAGCTTGTAAAAATATCATGACGTTAGTCATTTAAGAGATATTATGTGAATTTTGAAATTTTTTGTTTTGAGCCAGAGAAAGTGTTTTGAAAAATGGAACAGTATTTACAAAAATTATGCCCAGTTTCTTCGTGACAAATAGAAAATTATCCCATACAAATGATTTTTTAAATGTTTGTCGCCTTTGACAGATTATTCTCACAAGAGACCAGGGACGAAATAAAGGTCAAACCTCTGGTGTAGAGTGTAAGCTTGGTTCTAACTTTGACGATGACAAATGAGCAAATATATTCAGGCTTTCCAAAAGATGTTTGTTCATTGACACCGTCAGAAATCCATCCCTCCAATTTCGTAACATGTGAATCATAACTTAGGAAATAGAATTTGGATCTTGTAAACAAGCGAAAGTTGACACCGGTTGAGGGGAGATGATGCCGATTGGAAACCAAATCCTGGAAGCAAATCCCTATCAAGACGACAGTGCAAGAAAGTGTGTCACAACAGTTGACTTAACGATAAACAGATTACTGACCTCAAATCTAGTCTTGATAACGGTGAACGGAATCAGAGAAACGCCCGAGAAACTGCGCGCCACCAATCCCAGACAGACGGCCTCCACCGGACTGGGATCGCCATCCCTGAAACACCCAAGAACAAGGCCGTGGACCCAGTTGAAAAGTGCTCCAACCTTTATTATTTGGCATTGAAGCACGAATTTCACGATATGGTGTAAACGGCTGCCGCGCTTTTTTTTTATTAACATGGCGCAACTCAAATCACTGTAGTTTCTTGCACCACAGGATTTTCTGTACCCCTCTATGCGAGGGGCACATTTTCATCAGTACCCCGGGATCGATTAATCGAGAGCCCGCGCCGGGACACCCGGAACCACCGAGCTACAGTCAGTCGCAATACCGACTAAGCTATGACGAGCAGATAAATTTTAAAGCTGAACAAAATAAAATGTGTCATTACTAAAGAATTCATGTAATCCAGACAACTTTTCTGACTAGGCTTTAAAAAAAAAAGATAACACTCACGTTAATTTCGCTATAAGATATTCCAGTGAGCCAAAATAAACACCGACACCAGGAATGCATCGTGCCATCGACTGAAAATCAAATTTGAAATTTCAAATTGAAAACCTTTGTTTCACAACAATAATTTTTTCATAAATCTCAAGACCAGGTCTCACTCACCGGTGTCATCCCTTTCCACAGGGCAAATATATTTTCTTGTCTAACCACATTTTCCACAACGCCAAATACACCTGGAGAAATGCTGAAATCGCAATAATATTTTCATTCAAATTATTAAATAACACACCAGTTTCAGTAACAAAATTAACAAAAAAGTGTCAATTCTACACAGAACTAAGTCGACAGGTGAGTATGGCCTACCCCGGGTGCAATGGGTTCTGGAGTCGAGTTTTGACCAGATCAAGCGGCTGAAAAAGAACGGTAGAGCAGGTGCCGCTGACGGAACCAACGAGAAATGACTTCAGCACTGGAACCTAGAAGGTATCGCAAATGACATTGGAGGGAAAGTAGCAGTGCTGTTAAAAGAGTTAAAAGTTTTTAATCATATTTATTCATTTTGGGAACATTTTAGATTTAGATATAATTATCGCCGCGCCGTGGCATTATGGCGATTTATGTAGTTGCAGGAACTAGTTCTTGGGGGAGGCTGTTCCAATCGTTGATACTTCTGGGGAAGAAGGAGAATTTGGTTGCTTGTAGCATAAATTGTTTCAAGTTTGAGGGAGTGGCCTCTTCCGTGTCTTTAGGCCAGTTTATAGAAGTTGGTAGGGGAAAGGGTGGCGAGGTGACGTTCGATGGAAAAGATGAATCGAGTCGGCAACATGTGCAAATGAGTTATTATAATTCAGGAAGTGAAATTGGAGTGGGTCTTAGATGCTCAATTTAATCGCCCATTTACGAGTTCGCTCAAGATGGACAAGTGCAAAGTCACAATTGACTTTGTAGTGCTAAAATTAGCAGGCAATTGATTGACACGCCCACTACTGTATAAACTCAAAGTTCCTCTTAGGCGAAGAATTTGACAGACCCCCCCTTCGGGTTGCCCCTTGACTCTTCTATTCCAAAACTGCATTGATTAACCCGTAGCTGTCAAATAGCTATGTGGGGTAACAAGGAAACAACCCCTATTACTATCAGCAAATTTTATATTTTTAAGTTTTCCTGACCAACTCCATCCAACCTACCAATAAGATCCTGCAACCACGTAAATCGCCATAGTGCCATGGCTAAAACCAAAATCTAAATCGGACCGATTCGGTAGAAATTGCCGAAAATAAGGACACTTACACTGTTGATGGTGTCCATCCTCTCTCGGCGAACTCCAACAGCTCACTCAAAGCCAATGAACGATCCTGTTAAGAGTAGCCTGGCATGACCTTGACAACCTCGGTGGGACCACTTTTTCAAGGTCGCTGCAGACGTCAATATACCGCTACCCACTGGAAGGCTCGCCAACACGAAACTAATGTGTCAAGTAATAATAACCTTGCTTGCCTATCTCATTTTGACAACATTAATCCGTTACTGTCGTCATAGATCGCGAAATCTTGGCGACATTATCACATAGTGGGATTCACTTTCACACACGCAGTGTAATATGGCTAGACTCACCAGTTTCTTGCACTTTTCTACCGACCCGCCACCTAACGGCAGATCAATACGTTAGAATGATTAGTTGTAGATATATATTTCTGGCGAATCCCACTAGGTTCGCAGAGATAAGAAATAGGTGACTGTAGCATACATCTAAGGCCCGTAAACGCACAATCATCCGAAGCAACAGTTGGGGGCCTGGACAAACTATAACTCTTTTTAAACCTCATACGGCATAGTCAATCCTTCCTGTGAAAAGGATTTGCATTGGTGTTGACCACAAAACAGTTATTTCTTCCCCAAATTAAACTAAACCAATAACCCTTCACTGACCCACCGACCGACTGACACATAACCAGCAAGCAGACAACCTACATGACGTCATCACTCAGGTAATTTAACGGAACGTCCCACTTTTCGAGGGTCTTCCAAATAGGAGCGCCTTTGAACCCCCCCTTTGAGTTTACTCAAGAAATTTCAATTGTAATTCAGATCGTGGCAAAATATATACCTTTTAAGATATCAGGCGCGTTCCTGAAATGCAGATCGCATTTCCGAATTACATTGAAAGTTAAACGCACATTGGAAACATCTTTCAGATAAGCGTATGCATTTTTAACATAGCAGGAAACGCGCAGATGAAGTTCAATTTTAAACGCACCATCTAATTTATTTTCTTGGCACTATTTTCTCCAAATAGTTTCTCGACAAAGTTTCTTTCGTTTCGCCTGTTGTTTTTCTTCTGCACTGCTGCAATTTTTATTGAATTTTTTTTGATGGAATTAACTGGGTAAATTGGTTTCTTTTTGTCAATAAAAGAGTCGGACATGCAACTTAAAAATACTATAAAATTAATTTATTGAAAACGAAACACTTCTATACTATAATCGGAAGAAACAGTTAGTTCTCTCTTAGTTCGACTAATACGCTTTTCAAGAAAACAGGAAAGTGTTTCTTTGAGACTGGCACACTCTTCCATGTGTTGGCACTAGAAATAAAAATAATAATGAAAAATAAAGACATATTTCTTCAAAATTAAGAAAAAGCAACGTGTATTACAGTATTTCAAGTCTCCTATGTGCTGTTCGCACACTCTGCCATTCCAAATAATGCAAATATTTAAAATGAGATCGGTTAATCAATTTGTAAGCTCAGTATAAGATACCCCACAAAGTTCTGAAGTTTTCTTGAAGTGAAGACGCTTTGGGTCTCCAGAGGTTACATCTGCTCTTGCTGCATTTGTTGCATAGTTGCGACAGTTGTTTAAGAAACAATAAAACACTTACTGTTTCGCACACCTCATTGAAGAGCTCTTTGAGAAACGTCGAAACCCACAGCGAGTCACTCATAACCACAAACTGCGTGAAGTGAACGTCCATAAGTATGCCCAACCATTCCACGATCTGAAAGAAAAGACCAACAGAGGCATCGATTTGAACAAGCAAGTAACACGACAAGCGATGGGATTTGTCACGGTGAAATATCGGCATGCTAATTGTTTTGGACCTGCAGCTTACGAATAACAAATCATTTTAGCTCTTACGTTGTTGGCGTTTGGCTTCTTGTCTGGATGCAGGAAGTCCTTGTCATTCAGCATCGAGTTCAGGTACCAAATGAGAAACTGCAACATCAAAAATAAAAGAAAATGTCTTAAAACTTGACGTGCTAAATTGCACATCCATTCGAAATTATGCAATACCGACAAGGATCGACCGATGCAGAGATAAACCAATTAGATCAGATATTCACACGACCGACACAATATTTAAGAAAATTGTTATTTGGATATCTTACACCGGCTGATAAAAATTGCTTAAGAATAAAATAAAAATAACATTCCATTAATATGCAAGCGTAAGTTTTAAGCACGATATCTAAAAAAATTGGTATTCCATAGGATACAGATTCGGAAAGTCGGTCGATCCTCAAATACCAATCAAGCATTGACCAAATGGTTTAGTGTTTGTTTACCAGGGCTTCTTCAGAAGACAACTTCCTCAATTGGATTCTCAAGAACGGCTCGTTCAGCGGCACAGCTAATAAATAGTTACTGAGCAAAGTTAAGGAACAAAGGCGCGTAAAATCAAACAGAAATGCATCAACGATGCTCTCGATTGAGGCAATAAAATTTTAAATAAATATAATCAATACCGGGTCAATAGTCCAGAAAATAAATCCCCCCCCACAAAAGGAAAATAAATAGATAATGTGGCCATCTCTGAAAGAAATTAATAAACTTTGTTCAAAGAAAAAAAAAATCGAAACTCTCAGCAACGCATTAGCAAAAAGGATACATGAATGGAATGCGATCTGGTCCTTCATTAATGCGACTGAGCTCAGTCTTCACCATTTCGGAAAGGTCCACTTTGGCACTAGAATAAGAAACGAAAACAGTTTGATAAGTCCGGTTTAGACTCCGTTACGGATTCACCGCCACGATCAGATATTTAAACATACAAAACGAGAATCGAAGCGGTGACCGACCCTAGGGGCAGTCATGGTAAAAACTATTATTGCGGACTCGAAGACAAAAAGAATTTCAGTAAAATGAGTTGAGCGCCCAGGAGCCTGAAATCAATTCAACGTTCGATTTACCTTATGTACAATTTGAGTGAATCCACTAGACAGGCCTCAGACACCTCACGGAAGTATCGGAACACATCCAAAATGCAATCGAACTCCTGATCCTTCTGGAATTCAGCAAGGAGGCTCGAGCTCACTCTGAAAAGAATACCATAATGTAGAATCACTAAAAAATACAGCAAAGAAGAAATAAAAACAGCTGCTCCAAATCTACTTACTGAAGATTAGACAGGCCTGCATTTTCCATTTGTTCGACTCGCTCCATAAAATATAGGCCAAAATTCTCTTTAGCAAATAACGTCACCGGCTTCCTCGCCCTTAAAGTTTCCTGAAGTGAGACACACAATTACAACATTTATTCTTACCGTATGAAATAAATACATTACGATAAATTTGGGAAGTTATAAATTTCCCTTTGGCATATTTTAAAGGGTCATGGGGCTGCCCTAGTACGGTCCCCACTTGCCTCGTAGGTGCGTTTATTCAAGCCAGACGTAGTCCATCGTAGATTCTCTAAGGGATGCCTCGTGTCATCATTCATCAGCAGGCGACTTTCGCACGCTTTGATGCCCAACACGGATGACAATGTTGTTCCCTGGTGGGAGTATGTCAGCAACAGCAGATCTGTGTCGCACTGCAGCAGGTAGTTGTCGCCGACCAAGTGCAATTGCAACTGGGGACAAAATAGTAATGAAACCGTGTAATCAATATTAGCATAATCAGACTTGCCAGCATCACGTCTGAAATGAGGATGAGTTTCACTCTTGATATCCTTCGACAACTTTTATATCTCTAGGAAGGAAACGTTGGTGTAGTTTAACAACTAGTTAAAAAAATACGGAGACGTTACACAGGGAATGAAATTTCTATAAATTACAGTTTATGTGTGGCGACTTGGCTCAAAATCTACCGCATGTGTTGATTTTGAAATGCCCGACTGAAGAGACGTTTATGCAGTCACACAATCACCGCCAACAAAATTGTAACTCCGAATTTCCGTTTCTATGACTGAGAATTCATTTTTTAATGAACTGTAGTCAACAGGCGTTATGTACCACTCATGGTACCACTGCCTTCACAGCAAAATTCGAATTTTCACTAATAAAACATTACGGAAAAAGACAATGAGTATAAACGAATCTCGGTCAAAATTAAGATTGCGTTACAGTTTTGGAATCGAAAAACTTACCTTTCGAACAGGTTCCGTTCGATCAACACTAATCGAACTCAGCAACGTCCCAAATTTGGCATTGTAGAGCATGCATTTTGCGTCTAGATTAAAAAAAAAATTTAAGACGAAAACAATTATCTTTAACATTCTTACAAAGAACCGACATTTTATAGCTTATGGCGACAACAGGTTCGTGGATTAACGTACTCAAAGTATCATTGGCCACCGCAATAAGTATTTGTTCGCCGAATGGTAGCAACGACACCGATCTGTTCCCAGCGGCCGCTTCGATGCACAGAAGATCCTTATACTCGTGTGTGGAACACCACCTGCTTCCGTTACAGGTTCGCAAAAATCCGTCCGACCCTAAGAATAAATTTAACCATTTATAACCAACAGAAGAGATACGAAATTCTTGAAATAATTAAATAACACAGTAGCAAAATGAGAATGAAAAGCTGATATCACTGGGATGGATCTACGTCACAGCCCGAAAAAAATATCAAACGATAATTTATATGAATTTGTCCCAATGACTCCTTGACATTTGACTCGGTGAAATTGATATATATTTTTTTTTCTCCCAATCAACTGTAGTCAACCGCACTACAGGCGCTCTGTACCCCTCATGGTGCTTAGATACTATGCGAGAGGCACGTCCAGTACCCCGGGATCGAAAATTTCGAGGGCCCACGCCGATCGGAATCGAACCCCTGGACCGCCGATCCAGTCAGTCGCAATACCGACTGGACTACGACGAGTATGACGTTGTATCGAGAACAGCATTGGATAAGAACTCCAGATATTTCCCTGTACGAATATAAATAAACAAATGTAGCCACTTACATAAAATATAAATAGACGACTCCGACTGCGAATGGCGAACAACGCACACATCCTTGGGCACAATATTGCTCTCATTCGATGGTAGGGTGTGGCTTTTGTGAGTGGCGTCTAGCGTGGATTTGTGGACGAAGATATCATGAAAAATCAAATCCTGCAACGAAAATAAAAACAATCAAAACAAGTTTATTCAACGGTATAGTCAAGTACTTAGTCATGGCACATCACTTTATTGACTAAAAAAACATTTCAATACTTTTAAGGGTAAAAAAACATCAATTAATAGACAGAAAATAAAAATATGTTGGGTTGTATAAATTTTGAAACTAGGTTATGCTGCCTAAACATAAAGGAAGTGAATGAAAGTGACAAAAACATCGCAGGACTGACTATTTGGAACTTCGATTATTCGATCTTTAAGTACTGGAGGCAATGTTCCCCTTGAATAGCGTTGCATCACTACGGTCTGCACATTACCATCGCAAAGATGTATTCGCTACATTTCACTAAAAAAATTAATATTTTTAAACTTCGCAAAATGTAACAAAATTTTTATTCGCTGAAGTGTATATCACAACAGGAGTTTCTGTAACCCTCTCAGTGCAGGCACACTTTCACCAGTACCCAAGGAAATTAAAGATCTGTACTAGGATGAAATTCTTTTGGATGATTGATTGAAAGACAAACTTTTATTAAACTTGTGAGCCATCATTTGAAACATTATATCCAGTATTCCTAAAGGAATCAAGTCCTCAACCATCCATCAAACCACACACAATGTGTTTTCAATGGTAATCAATGTGATTAAAAATGCCTTATCACTTCTTGAATACCAAGATCACCACTTACCTCGCCGCTGCCGGAAATGTAGGTGATGCGGGTGCCCTTGTAGCATTTCGTGATTCGCAAGAACTGGACCTCCCCGCGTTCGGGCAAGGTGGCGGTGAATAGACGCTGGAGACCGTCCAGTCGATCGATGCTGCCGTTCCGGTAGACGAGCAGAACGTCGGCGAACTTTTTATCACTCCAAACGGCGAGCAGTGGGGAAGGCAGCTGAAAAAGAGAATAAACCGCATGTCTTAAGTTATAATTAAGATTCGATGTATTGCACGCTGTGGTTGGCCAAAAATGGGGCCAATTCTTCGATCGCTCACAAAATTCTGAAGAGTAAAATAGTAAAATGGTACGAATTTAAAACTGAGTAAATGAGTAAGAAAAACGCAGGGGTTTCTTCACTATTCGGGGCTTCATATGACCATGTCAAGACTGCCTGACAAGCCGCGACTCACCTGCACTTTGGTGCCTTGCGTGATTCTGTCGACCGCCGGTGCCCACTTGCGGATGGTGTTGTTGGCGAGGCCAGCGACGAACACGCCCTCCTGGAAGTTGAATGCGGCGGCCTCCTTCAGCGACATACCACCGCCGGAGACGTTCCAGCTGCTGGTCGGCTTTTGACTGTCCACCTGAAAAGAACAAATAGATAGAAGCCCAACATCATTTCTGAAACTAGTTTTCTATCCCAACGGATTTGGGTTTCTCCATTGCATTAATTTTAAGTCGCGACGCGCAGACGTTATGATTTGATACAACGCTTGGTACGATGGCAAGAATAAGCGGGGACAAAGTCGTTTCACCGCACGTCATTTACGAATCAAGCAGTCAATCGACTTCTGATTATTAAAAGGATACAAGCTGAACAGGGGCACTTGAATGCTTATTGGACATCACAGCCATCACAAATCACATAGTGAGTGGTCAAATGACCTTAATCAAATCAAATGGCTTAACAGGCCAAACTCATAGGCCTAGGCCCACTTCAGATCAAGACTCACAAGCAAATCGGAAGGAATTGCGCCGGTTTCCTTACCTCGTACACCACCACCGAGTTGACATGGCTGACAATGACTTCTCCCTTCGTCGATCCTTGTGATAGGCCCAGAAATTTGTCGGGTTCCAAAGTCGCAAGACGAAATTCGCAACAAAATTGGAAAGCCATTTTTCAGTGACCAAACAAATTTCCGAGAGCCCACGTGTATAATGGATATGTTTTTAGTGGTGCCCTCTGCTGGTCAATGTCATAAACAATCTTGTTCACTCGGTCTTTTATCCGACATGAAACTGGTGCGTTTATCATGCAAACTCTCTTGGATTTCCCATTTCTGTTATCCCGATCTTGACCGGGTAAAGAGAATGGAATATTAACGCACCCCAACTCAATCCTGGTTTAATTGATATGTGTCAATGATACCATTATTTCTTGTAGAAAATTGAACAGAAACGTTGTAAAATAGTGGCTTGTTGATTGTTTATGTGTCTTTGTAAAGAAATGGTAAGTTCAAATGTTGTATAATGGATCAAGAATAAGTTCAAGATTCTCTGAAATATAAAAGCATGCCGTTACTGGGCCTAAACATCTCCTAATTCAAAGAAAAGACACAGGGTCTAGGCCTAGGCTGGATAGCTGGTCTACTAGAACCTCGCTTCTTGGTAGAAATGCCGAGATCATCTCCCAAAACGACGTGTTTGTTTATGTCGACAATCTCCCAAAAGCTAATATAAAGTTGCTGA
>JAQGBY010002881.1:0-21149 GCA_034698785.1 Mycogona germanica | reverse complement strand
ACGACCAGTACCCCGGGATCGAAATTTTCGAGAGCCCGCGCCGGGAATCGAACCCGGGACCGCCGAAACCACAGTTAACTGATCGAGGTATGAATTTATTAAATGTCAATGTTTGTAACACATTTGGATTAAAAACTGCACCATGTCGTGCCATCTTAGACGCACTCCTTTTAATTCGAACCCTTAATTTCTTCCCCTCCGCAGTCAGCACGCTCGTGAAGCGCCAACCTCGCGTCGATGCAAACCTCAGATGTCGCCGCCGGTAATTGTAGGAAATAGGTTGCAAAAAATATAAAAAATGATGAAAAACTCAGAACACACACACTTCCACCGAAACGTTCCTCGAAGGTGTTCCGACTTGGTGGCAAGAGTCTTATCGCAGTCGAGTCAACAGAACCTACTCGGAAGATCCTCGAAACTTTCCTAAATGGAAACTGTGCATCGCGACTGGCCCAGACCCAGCTCCTTGGAACTAGCCTTCAAGCGACAGGGCAGTAACCTCCCTAGACCCCCAGCACTAAAAATAGCACTATCCTCGAATTCTGACTTTCACCTTCCAGGTCTTCCGGTCGTTCTTCGATCTAAAATTAGGCATTGGGTCTCAGCAGGATGCGAGGAGCAGGAGCGCGCCCAACCTTATCGATGAGAAGACTAACCTTGAACCAACCGATCGTGTTTTTTTATTTTTTGCGCTCTTCACCAAATTGAATGAGACACCGATAAGTTTTGTGGGGTCTGAGACCGGGGGAGCTGCCACAAGTGTTTCTCTGCGGATAGCTAGACGTCAACCAAACGGAGCCGGATGAAGCCTGAAGTAGACGAAATATTGGGGCCCTCCTAACACATTTGTCATTTGACCAACATTTCTTTATGAAGAAGAAAGTGTTTATTTGATGCTGTTTGTACTTAAATTTCGAAGAACATTACAAAAATCATGAAATTAGGAGAAATGAGTTGCTTTTAAAACTGAACAATTTTTAAATAGAAAATGTGTGAAATTTTTAAATTTAGTTTTACATTCGTCTCTGCGTCACTTAACAATTTTAGTTAATAACTTTGTAACAAGATAAATTCTGAGAAATAATTTTATGAGTCAAAAGTTTTCTAAATTATTGAAACGTTATAATAACACATAGAACCGATTAATCAGCGCGAAGCGCAGTTTTCTTTTAATACCCTTTCCTTTCAATCAAATGATGTCTGTGACGCAAAAAGTTTACGATTTTTGAAAAATTACTGGAAAACAATAAAGTGACACTTAATTTCTGTGTTAAGACAAACTGCAAGTGATCATTTCATGCGCCAAAAAGTCTAAGAAATGATAGCAAATACGCGTGAAGCGCAATTTTTTTAAAAATAAATCTTGTCATCCAGCTTGCAATTTAAAAGTTCAAAAACTGTTAATTTGATGAACTTCAAGCGTGGGAAATTTTTGATAAATCGTTTTAATATTTCGTGTACTACCATGAAACGCTTGAAGCAGGGTGGATCAAAGCTGACCCCTAATGAGGACAATTAAAAACAGCTTGATTGTAATATTCTTTCAATATCAAATCAAGGGGGTAATCCGACCCTGCGACCAAATAAAACATTGCAACTTCAGACAGACAGTTTTAATTGTTTACTACCGATGTCAATATTGCCGGAAGACCAGGGCGCTGCGAAGAATTTATATTATCTGAAAAAGTCGAAAAACACAGTAACCTTTTTTTTCCTTCCCCCACACAGTGTTCAAATCACACGAGTGACTTGATAACTGGTGTTCAAACCTTGCGCCACTACCCAAGTTGTACCAGTCTCGGCAACAACTAGACACCCAAAAACAAAATCCAATACCACGTAAACCGAACTGTTCTGAATTCTTACAGCTTCCAATAATAGAGAATTTACATTGTGGCAAGCCCTAGACGCCCCGGTCCTTTGAAATCGAGCGAGAAAGGAAGTTCACATCATTGGGCCGGGAGCGACACAGTCACAAAAACATGTTGACGTGGCACCAGCCCCTGTTGTTGGATTACATTGCCTAGCACACAACACCCCCCACACATCGATTATGGAGTCTGGACCCGCAAATAGAAATCTGCATAAAACTCAATAAAAGCTAGGCACGCCTGACCTCCTGAGACTCAAAAGCTGAAACCGGTTCGGATCACGGCCAGATAAAACGACAAACGGGATGAGAAGAACCCATAATTAAAATTGTATTTGGTTGACAAATTATTTTTCACAAAATAAGTTGGAATTACACGAAAATCGTTTAATCAGAAGAGTTCAGCGTAATACTCAAATTCCCGTGTAATCACATTGAATCGTTGAATTTCGATCGCCGAGTGTTTGAATTGCAGAAAAAATTTGATCCACAGCTCATCGATTGTCAAAATACGATCTCAATTATCGATAGTATCGCCCAACTTGCTTTTCAGAAAGCTTCACTAAGTGAAACCTGACGAACGCTCTTCGAATTTTCAAATTTCAAATGGTTGCAATTAAAACTATTAAACTACATGTATTTAAAATAAATCTCCTACAAGCTGTTGAGCCTGATCTGAAATAGACCGTGTAATTGTCCTCTCATTTGCCGTGTAGACGCCGTGTAATCGCCACTTATTTTTCCTTGTGTATGAGGTAGGCCCCCAATTCATAACGTGGGCCGCGTTGGCAACACAAGGGCACGGAAGTTCTGCTATTATATCCGCAGTCCTCCTTCATCCGGGACATTAACAGAGCTGCCACCAACCACACCACCAACAACGACCAACTAAAAAAGAACCACCCGGTTTACCTATGAATACGGTCGACAGCAAAAAACCAGATTTCGACTTTGTCGCACCTATGGTCATATCCACAATCAATAATCATGTAACTATAAAAGGATTGATCGTGTTTCTTTTTTTATATTTAGGAACGACCCAGTTGCGATATCCGGATCACCGACAATAAATGTTAAAAATAGGCTCCATTCTCGAACGGAATGAACTATGAATGAATATATATGAATCGCAGACTCGTCCGTATCGAATTATTTTGTCAAAATATGATTTTCCCCCGATTTCCCCCTGATTTTCACATTGCAACGTTAAGTCGGTTAACCAAACAAATTATTTCTCATTTCTATTTTCTAATTCGATAGACACAAGGAATTTAATTTTCAATTTAAAAGTGCGTATGCAGTGCATTGCCCCGCTTACACTAACGCGACTCTACTGAATCTCGACACACGAAAGACAATTTGTGACTACTTTTTAATCAGCTCCTCGACATTAATAGAAAAGATTAGAAAGATCTTAACCTTCAGACCAATTAAAAATGAGGGAGAAAGCCACGCTTATCTCTCTCTTTTTGAAGTTTAATCCGAACGTATACCTAACCTCCGTGCAAGGCTACATCTTTATTTAACAGTTAACAGTTACCAGAAAGGAGGGGGGAATGTAATAATGCATGAGTACCACCTTCGAAATTTTAAATGGACAGGCGCACCTGTGCAATGTTCGAGCGTTTTGACCGGTCGAAACTAGATAAAAATAATAATCCCCCAAAACATGCTAGCGTCAGCTAAACTCCTTGCACTCGTGATAAATTGAACATCTCAAGACAAGAATTATTATTCCATCAAATCAACCTTCCAATTGGGGATGTTTTTGTCCCCTCCCTCTCCCTCGAACCAGCCGATTCGCTGGAACGCCACCAGAGGGCACACGAAGGTGCCATTCGTGCCCACATACACAACTCTCGAGCGACATCCGGGGTCCCAATTGCGGATCGTTAAATTGTCGTCGAAAGTTGGTGAATCGGCAAAAGCATTCGACGGAGTAAGAAAAGCGAGCAGTGGGTCGACTGGTTAGCCCTCTGCCGGGGGCCATCAATGGCACCCCCAATTATCAGTATGAGGCGACAGGACAGCTTTCGAGATTCGAATCTGAAGATAAAAATAAGTAGTCGCGTGGTGGTGGTGTGTGTGCCAAACGATTAAGTGAGGATCAGTTAATCGGTCCAGCGAAAGAGATGAAAAGACTAGACCTTTACAAAATAAATTGAATAAAAAATTCGCCATTGTTGGTGGACCAATGTCCCCCGCATATCCTCCTCAGACTTACGGGTACAATATAATTGACTTCAAACAAATTCCCAATTTGATGTGCAGACTGTAGAATCTGAAGCTCGAACAAATGATGCTCTGACCTCTTCAGTACGACTCGTCGTAGCCCGGTCGGCATTGCGACTGACTGTGGCTCGGTGGTCCCCGGGTTCGATCCCCGGATTCGGATAACTAGCATGCGGTTGAGGAAGACTGTGAGTGGGAGTCGGTGGGATCTACCGCTAGCGTCGCTTTGCGCCACCAGTCTCACAGTCGCATACAAAGTCGCCAAAAGGTAGCAACAAAATATCTGGTTCAATTGGGTGGGAAACCCTTATCTCGACGAGGGGGAGTTGAGGTGAGGGGGGCGTCGCTCGGTGGCATTGGGTTACTTAACAACAATCCCAAATACAGCAAAACATCTTTCGCTAATCGCCCCAATCGAAGACCAATCGCTGCTGACAGGTTCTGGCGCCGTTTGATAACTTCACCAAAAAAAAAAACGTTTATCTAGGCAAAGTTGAAAAACACTTTCCGCTTTCGGTGAACTAATTTGACCACAGGTAGTAAACATACACGTTTAACAATGAGGTGAACGTGTACCTGATACCGTTGGGTGTCCCCACACACCAACCTCCCAAAATGTCCCCCGAAAATTTTATGAACGGCTGGGAACGGGCCAAAGAACTATAAAGCCTAGATGCAGTTACAACCCCCTCTCCCCTCCCATATCCGCCGTTTCCCCAACGGTCGCGACGCCTCTCGTGAGCAACCGGTGAACCAGACGTCCTCGACGAAACAGATAACAACAGTGCGTGTACACTCGAAACCTCAACGACGCGACCCCAATATGTATAAAAGCGTCGGTCAATATTGACGTGGGGTCATAACGGCCCAGAGCTAGTAGTAACGCAGTCGGGGGACCAATTCCAAGAGCTCGGTTTAGTAACACGACAAAAGCCTGACACAATTTCGTGCTGAAAGCAAAAATGGGTTGCTCCGATTGCGACACTCAAGGTTCTAAACGCTCCTAGATTGCCGAGCAACGTAACGAGTGTTACATGAGGGGAGGCAATTTTTGTCAGAGGAACTTCACCAGTTCCACTCAAGTTCCATCAGTCGTGTTTGACAGGCGACGAAGGCCTCCGATCGACGAGGTAAAACCCAGAATAAATTGTGTCAGCACATAATATCTTTCGAAAAACAAGAATATAAAATTCAGTGCACAAAAATGGTCAAACATCTCATCGATTATGATTAGGGACCTACTACCTAATGCACAATTACATGGAAATCGTGTAATCCGAAAGTTTCCGTGTAATTCTCAAATTTCCGTGAAACGGCGCGTATTTCATTGAATCGCTGAATTTCGATCGCCAAAAATCAATTCGATTAGAGAAAAAATTTGATCAGACAGCTCGTAATTCACTATCGATTGTCTTAAAACTGTTGGTATTATCGATAGTGTCGTCTAAATTGCTCTTTTGAAGGCAATTCACGTTAAGTAAAAACGGACGAAAACTCTTCGAATTTCCAAATCTCAGGTGGTGAAAAATCGCTATTTAACGATTTAAATACAATCTACTACTACAAGCTGACGATTGATTAAACTGATTTGAAATAGCTCGTGTAATTTTCGTGTAATTATCCACTTTTGCCATGAAATCCGACACTTGATTCGACAGGTTCTGATGATGACTAGTGGCGATTGTGATGATGAGTACCCAACCGTGAATGTCCAGAAACTAACATGTCCCTGAAATCCAGCTGACTGTGCTCACACACAACCGGGCGTTTTTCTTTTGTTTTTGTATTTTTCATCCGATGTCTTGAGTGACTCAGCGTGCCTCTGCACTTTCACGGAACTCGTCAAACTTGTTTTGACAGTAGGTGTCCAGTAACTGAGAAGACTTTTCAAAAGATTGGGAGGACACAATGGGGGGGGGGATAGAATGGGATCGATATTCGTATTCGTTGAACTGATTGTTAATGGGGGCTTACCAGCTTTTCCAGCCTCTAACCCTTTGTCTCCCAAATTAAGATGCCCTCATTCTTAGAAAACACCGGACGAAACTAAATCAAGTCTTACAAGACGTTCCTGTTTTCGCAGAAACGAAAAACATCTTTGTAAGACTTCTCAAGGTCAGGGCCATGACCGTTGCGCCACAATTGTTGATCTTAATCGATGGCTTAGACGAATAAAAAATTAATATTGTTTCCAAAATGATAAATTTGAAGATGCAGGTGTCCCGGACGGATAAGGAGTCCGCCGCTCAAGGTGCCCAACCTCCAGGAAGTCGGCTGTTCCAGGGGAACGAGTTGTCCTAGGAGTAAGGCGGGTCAGCATCGGAAAGTGAATAATCGAGCTAGGCCGATTAAAAGTAATAAGTAATACCCGGATTGGGCACAATGAACCGCGGCCCGTCAACATCATCATCATCGAGATGCGCCCGCGGGTGTTGCACGTACACGTACGTCTTCCCAGGCTCGGATGACGTAAGTCGTACAGCTTCGACGCCTCAGTGTTTCAAAAAAACCGTGGCGCGATGACGAATCCGTCGTGACTTAAAGCTTAAGCCCCCGGGAGACTCAACAGGACACGTCAAGATTTCGGACAGCTTCGGAGCTTCAAACTCCACCGCACAATTTGCATAGGTCACCTAACCTAGTCAGTTGATTCTATGGGCGCCGCGCTCTGTAACACCAGGCGGCGCTCACCTCGTCACTAATCATGACTAATCATTGTTAGTTCGCAATTTATATTATAATCCTGTAAGTGTCATATTTTTTTATCTTTCCGCCTTTGGTTTTTTACGAACGGCTTAACGAAATTTTAAACAATTTGAGCTGTAGATAGTTCCGCACATTTGTAGTTGAGTTCAAGTTATTTCGGATCTCGATTTTTAGTATTTCTGGAGCTATCAGCCGTTGAAGTCTAGGAAAAATTCAATATGGCGTCTCTCCACTTGACCAAAAATGGCGCTTAACATTCGAACGCCGATCACGTGCATCCATTTGATGCCAGCGACATTTTCCACACTAGATCCCCAAATGTCTAATTAAGATAATAGGAAGGAGAAAAAACACCAAGAGGTTATTATATCACGTGGCGAATTTACAACTTACAGGGTTATAAAGTATCTAATAATTCACACGCAAAATAAAGTTTTAAAAATATTAGAAAGTATTTTTGCTGCCATGACGCCGGACAACCGAGCGATCTCTCTAATTTGATTTTAATCCTCTTTATATGTGACACTGTAAACATAGAATCCTAAAGTAATAAAACGAAGTTAGTGAGAAACAGAAGTACACAGTTGCACTCGTCCGCCACTAGGGGACAGCACCTGCTCCATTCAATCTCCTCACCTCGCTTATCGATGTTTATCATGTGGTTTGTTTAGTTTTAGTAACCAAGTAAATATTTATCATTTCTGCGTCGTCACACTCCTTGTTTCCCCAGATTTTAAATATCCAGAACTTTCCAGATCATTAACTTTTTTTTCAGTAGACGCCAATTTTTTCCATCTTCTCCTTAATTTATGCAGATTATTTTTTAATGCAGTAATTATGAACTAAAGAAAAAAATCCCAACTTCCTCTAGGCAATTGAGTGGGCAAGGATATGCTCCGTTTTTGCACCGGTGCTGATGATTTTTTATCGCTATATTTTTAATTTGTGACGTCACCAATCAATTTGTGTTCGCACTACAGGCAAGCGAAACAAGTGCATCGAGACCTCCACTGTTGCCAAAAAAAATCTAAATCTGCAACCTTTGGCCTCCCCCAAATTCGGAAAGTTGATATGGACCAGCAAGGCTAGGCGATTATCGAATCGCACCATACAGGCGCCACCACATTGAGAGCTCCACCAATCGAACTTGTTGCCGGCTGTTGCAAAAATATAATAAATCGTTCCACAAAAGTCTTCCCGCCAAATAACAATTAATGACGATACAGGTGTAATCAACTATCAAATAGGAGTTTTTCATATTTCGGTTACAAGTTTGACACCTTTCCAACGGGCTAATATTTCAAGAATGTTTTTAAAATAATACTTCAAGTCACGCTAAGCTCAAAGATAACCAAAATAGTTACCTAGGTAACTAGCCTAAGTTGCCCACTGGGTGTCTTTTTGAGGGCAGAAACGCTGGTGGACCTCAACAAATAGCTCCAGAAATGGATACTCATTCCTCAAAAATTTGCGGCCATTAGGCACTTAAAAAAAATTATAAGTTTACTCTAATTACGAAAATAGTTTACAACCTTGTGAGTCACTTTCAGATTAGACGAAATGAATTTTGGACGCGGACTATGCGATGTGATCGGCACATAATGCGAAGTAGAGTGGGCGAAACTCAGGATCGGACAAATCTCCTTTACAATCCCGAATTACAAATACACACTCTAGCTAGTTCCGGCTCCCCCAGAGTTAGAAAATAGTTGGCAGCGCCTATTTTACGACTGACCCACACAACAGTCTGGCTTTCTTCCAGCAACAGGGCCAGCAGGGGATTCGGAGATTCGGGAATACGGGGGTGTTGATTGTTATTGTTTACTGGCGCTGCACTTCTGGAACGTAAGGTCGGCCAGTGTCAAAACAAGAAATCAAGGCAAGAAGTGAATCGGTGTGGGGCGAGGGAGATGGAAGCCAGACTCGCAATCGGAAATAACAATTTCAAAAGGTGGAGAAGAGAGGGGTAGTAGTAGTAGAAGAAAAACCCCCAAACAAATGACTATTTATAGCAGCTAACCAGCCTTCAATTTCACGGAAGCAACACCGCCGACTCAGACATTCAGGACCAGTCCGGTTATATCTAGAAAATTAAATTGCCCCTCTGTCCACCTCGACGAATTGAGACGTCACCAATCATGATCGAACGATCCAAAAATGTACAGCTTTGTCCCCTCCTAACCCTACTACACCTAGAGTAATAAAATAAAAAATAAGGTCAGCTGAAACGAGGGGTGAGGAGAGATTGCCTTGGTACTGCTACTGCTACCACCACAGCTGACCCTAATAAATAAATAGGAAAAAAACAGTCGCCTTCCAATTATTTTTTGTCTAATAAATATTTATTTACGACGAAAGAAAGGGGGACTTTCTTCGTGGTTCGTCGCGTTCCCCTCTCGACAACGAGTTTTTCAAGTTATGCGTTACGTTTGCGCAAACGAAAGACCTACTAAAGACGTGATTGGAAACTGTTCAAAGAAACTCACAAGGACAAGGTCGAATTCGCACGTGGTTTCGTCTCCTTAATTTAGACAGGTGGGCCTCCCTCTCTCTCTCTCTCTCTCTCTGGCTGTCCCGGGGTTTCTCTGACGGTGCGCTACCTTTCGGTGGTGACCCCCGTCCCGGTTAAGACCAGACACGATCCAGGGGATATCGATAAACAAATGGAAATTGTGATCGGCTGCTGGTTTGGCGTCACGACACCAGATGGCGCTCACTTCGGGATCTGGCAGGTGGAGATTGTCGCCACTCGTGGTGCACGAGTCCAGCAAATTCGCCATTTGGTGTTCGATTAGTGACTGTTTCGGTGGTCTGCGCAAACAAGTTGAATTGCCATGTTGGGATGACGTCACGCACAACACTTGTCAGTTGTTGGAAAAGTGGATGTGCCGTCCTGCGTTTCGACTCCCCCTCGTATATATAGTTCAGATAAGTGGCACCGATCACGTCAAAAAGTACATTTTGTAAGAGTTTAGTGAGCTGACTAAGGTTACTAAGATAATGTAAATAAGTTTGATTGCGCATTTGTAGCGGAGAGTAAATCCGCATCTGGGCAAAGTCGAGTAGCCAATATCTGACGCTTCTGGCTACTCAAAACCCCTTGTTCCTCCTGTAAGTCCACAAGATGTTAAACCAAAGGTCAACCTCCTTAACAAACATTTTAAAACGCAACACATCAGCAAGATGCCCTCCCCCCGGTCCACCATCAATGCTATCTTGTAAATTGATGAAGGTCCTAACAGCGAGCACACTTTGAACCAGGAACAGGAAGATATTGCTGGGATTTTCTGACTTCGGCAAAGTACTTTTATCTGAAATTGGTTTCCCCATGCTTAAATTCGTCGAATGATGAGCTTGAAATCTAACTCCCACATTTCGCAAATGACCCGAATGTGACAAATTAAAACAAATGGATGCGGTCTCCGCGTTCGACAGCTGTTCGTGGCCGCTGAGCTAACAAACACGGTTCGTTGCAGTTGCGGCAATCGATGTATTTTGGGATTTTTGCCAACAACTGAGCAGTTTCCGGAGGTTGCAGCGGTGGATTGGGATTTGGCAGGCGAAGCGCCACTCGCGGTGGCAATTGCAACTTTGCCATCACCTGCCAAACGACCTGTTCGCTACTTTTTAATTTTTTAATGCGGATATATTTTTTTTGGCAGCTGATTAGATACACGTACGATGAGCGAACCGATTCGAACCTAAACCCACAAATCCTCTTCGAAAAGTAGGCAGACGCGCAAAACAATCGATAATTCTGGAATAGAACACACGCATGAAGAGAAATAATCACATGAGTTGGTCAAAATGTAATAATTCGGCTGTCCTTCAAAATGATAAACACTCGAAGGTTCTTTAACTTCCTGTAGGTCAACCTAAAAAAACAGTGAACAACCACAGTCTAACCTGTCTCGTCGCCAGAACCCGGCACACCAACCACACAAACAACTTGACAAATCCACAAACACACAACTAAACGCATCCAACCACATCAGTCCTAGACGCTAGCCCCAGACGACATCCTCCTCCTCCAGCAGAGACGGTTGACGCCACCGAAACGGAAAAGAAACGGCGAACACGGCAGCCATACGTCGACTACATGGCGGACAGCACATACAACAAACGCTACACTCTCCTGGCATCCGGCCAACAATTCAACAAAACAAACACAAAAAAGAAAGAAAATCCAACGGTATGTTTACAGACACGAATGTCTCTCGAAATATCTCCAAACAAAACGACGCGTCGTACAAACGACACGAAAGGCGAGAATAGAAAATTAAATATTGACTTTTTTAAAAACTTAGTTGTCATTTCCCTCGTCCAACTAAGACCAACTCACCTGGAAATTTCTTTTCCGGTCTGACATTCTGTGGAATCGCTGGTTCGGCGGCATTGGCACTTGCTGGTTCCGGCGCCTGCTGGTTGCTGGCCACCTGTTGCGAAGGCGCCGGTGGCGCCGCCATGTGGTGGTGGTGATGATAATGGTAGCCGCCGCGGTTCACAGTCCACGCGTTCACTTTGGGCGGCGGCGCCTCCACAAAAGTCACGACCTTGTCCAGCTGCTCGGCCCGTCCTTCCGGTTCCTCGCTGCCGCCGCGTCGCAACGATCCGTCGCCTCTCTCCTCGCAGGCCTCCACGCCGTTCTCGTAGCCCGTGACGTCACCGCCGTCGGGGTTGTCGGACGTGGAGCGCGAGCGAGCGAACTTTGAACCCTGGCCACCACCACCACCGTTGCCCTGCTGCTGCACGGCACCGTCGAACGAACCCCGTTTAACCGAACCGGCCGGTGGCGTGACGACATCCGATGACGACGTCGTCACCGGCGCTGACCACGCGTCTTTCACCGATGTTGACGTCGCGGAGGACTCGCGGGGGGTTGGCATGGCGTTGACGACGTCGCTGCTCTCCTCCTCCTTGACGGCGTCGCGCTTGACATTGGTGACGGCCTGCGCGTAGGACGAGCCGACCTGTTTGGGACACCGCATGGCGTCGACATGCGGCTGTTTAGCGGACACTTCGGTCGCCATCTTGGATTTTTTTCCTCTTCACTTCCAACCCCGGCCCCACCACCGCCAACAGATCCCTACGCGCTGCGGGGGGGCCACAATCTAGTTCCGACCGTCGGACGACGATTCGATCAATGTCTGTTCAATAAACACAACCGGAATCGTCAACGCTACCACCGGCACGACGAATTGCACACTACCGAAACGATTCGCGATTAATTCACAGAGCGCGGCCTGTCAAAATATGGTGAAAGTTTTGTTGCGCGCACGAGAGTAGGCCTAACACTCCGTATTGTGAATAGGTCGTGTGTGTGAGAGTAGGCCTAGTAAGCACAAGCGTGGTTCGTTCGCGGCATGGTGAGAACCGACAGGGGTCGGTTGGGGAATCGAGACGGGCTGGCGGGGAAGTTTTGGAATCGCGCGCGATGCTGTCGAATGGTATGATTTATGACACGGGAGTTTGTGATTCGGGCGACTGGAAAAGATGAGATTCTGGCACATGCGCACACGCGATGAGGAAAGTTTTACTTTTTCAACACTTGTGAACTATGTTCGCGTATGACTGTGGGGAACGCGGAACGGACACACCAACCGGGCCCCTTACGACTCCCGAGTAGACACGACTACGCGTTTAGGCCTCTTTTTCGTTCGAGGGGGGAGCTGCACACGATGCCACGAAAAACAAGAGACGTCAAATTTGTGCGGGATTGTCCGACGACGCGATCACCGGCAAATCTCACCAAACTGTACTGGCGAATAGAAACATGGCAGTCGGATGTGGATAGTGGACGCGGCGTTACCGAAAATCGACACTTTTTATCACTCGCTCTGGCACAACAAGCACATGTCCGCGCGCAAGACCACTATTTCCCCAGCTTGTCTGTAAGATGGCCGACTGCGCATGCGCTGGCGAGAGCTACCGGCCAAAGAGATAATACTAGGTTAGAATTTGAATGCCAACATTGTGCTATTGGCGACATATGGGATGGGCGGTTGTCCCAATATTATCGATACCGAATCGATCAATATTTTAGATTATCCCTTGAAACTAACTTGATTTTTCATTTTCTAATTATTTTCTATGGCAATTTTGTGGTGCAATCGCCCATCTACACGAGTCTCCGCCTGATGGCTGATGCTATCCGGATTGAATAGAGGGGGCGTTGTATTTTTTGGTAATGACATGCTGTGCTGCAATAAGAAATTCCTCTCAATTGCTCAACGCGCTTCCACAGAATCCAGAATGTACCACAATATCTTGATGAATAATCGAAGGTGGTGGCAAAGTTTCTCGATTTCTAGATTTTGAGTTCCATGTTCGCTGTCCCAGACGGTATCAGTGTGCCTGTGCTGTATGGAGCGCCATCAACGCCATATCCAATATTGTTGGTTATTGTCAATTTCGCCTAGCGCGTCTCCCCCTATCGGGAATCTGCGATAGCTTCTATTTTTTAGATATTCCCGAAGCCATTTCACAAACACAGCGCCATGTTTTTTGCATCTCGCCTTCTTGAGAAAAAGTGATCTGGAGGAAAATGTACGCGTTAGCGGAGCAGATTGCCATATTTTGACGATTTCTTAAAAAATAAATTCACATTTAACCATTCACGTTTAGTTGGCACCTAAACTAAACAATTTGTTAGCTCACCAAATAATGAAGCTGCCTGTGCATACGCTCTCATTGGTGTGCATGCAAACTTATTTACTTTCGGGTTTATTTTACTTGGAAATCTTTTTGCGGGATTAACACCAAAAATCCTGTCTCCCGTCGACCCTGGCTTCTCTTGGCTCCATGGAGCTTTTCAGGTGTTATTCAAAAATCTCCTGGTTCCTTGGAGCATTTGTCGCTAATGGTCATTATTTTTCGCTAAGTTTAAAGTCCCGTTCACATTAGAAGAGTTTCACGGTTTACTTAACGTTAATGTTATTTTGTGAAGGAAAGATATCAAATGACCACTCTGGATATTATGAACTTACGCACGTTTTTGGGAAAACAAAATGGTACAGTTCGATTGAGCAAAACGTGAAATCTTCTCTAGTGTAAATGATGCTTAAAATAGAAATTCTATTTTTATGGAGCCATAAATGGAACTTCTGACTGGACTCCGCAAAGAGCGCTCTAGAACTTGTCATGGGCGGCAATTGCACTACGAAAAAGTGCTACGAAGCGGAAGAGTTGCGCTCTTATTTCTAGTCATTATCTAGCTTTTTTAAAAGTCTTAATTCACATGTGTCAACGTCATCCATCGATTGAACAAAGTTTTCATACGTCACGGGAAATGAAGCGCTTTCTCCGTGTATGCTAAATATATATATTTCGCAATTTTTCTTACGTCCAGCAGAAATAAAATAGCAATTTTTTAGCAACTTCTTTGACTATTTTTAAATAGTTCTAACTATTTTTCATACAGACCACATCTTTAGCCAATCCTGAAGCATCATTTACACTAGAGAAAATTTCACATCTCGATTCATCGAAATGTCATTTTGTTTCCCCCAATCACGTGGACTTAAAATCTTCAGCGTGGAAATTTGAAATCTTTCCTTGCGTATCCTCATTAGACCAAAACAATTAACATTTTCGTGGAGCAAAAACGTGAAATCCTCCTAATGTAAATGGGACTTTAGAGAGGGAGGGGGGTCTCTTTTTCAACTCATGGAAACATGTGCTGCAATTTTATCAGTTCTAAACATTCCAACATGTTTTTTATTTTCGCAACACATTTTTTAGCAAGCGTTTTATGTCCCATTTATCTGCAGCTTGAGTGAACTTTATTTTGACTCACCTGTGCATTCATAATTAGCTCCCCATATTTATATGGAGCCCCCCCCATTTGAGCTTACGTTAGTTTGCTCGGATGACATTTTGGGTTTGAAACCACTACACCAATGCGTACCCTCACACCCCCCTAACGTCTTGGTTACAGCGCTACGCGTGGGCAGTGAGCGGCGTCACTCCTTAGCCTCCTCCCTCCTCAGCCGTTCATTGAGGAGAGGAAAGGAATTTCACACTTTTGCGAGGCGCACCCGAGCAATCACAACCCTCTGACCGGGATCGGATTCGGTAATATGGTTCACCGTAACAGTCGCGTCAGGTCACCATGACGGAGTTGACATTTACAATTTCGCCAATGGTTAGTGTGTGAGTTTTGCGCGCCGAGACGACGAGAGTGTCTTTTTCACTGCGTGTTGACAAATACGAGGGTCCCGTCGTCACGGAGCTGATTATCAGTGTTGACGGTCATTTCGAAGCAACGGTCGTCGCATATTGAGAACCCTATGGGGGTATTAGGAGTGTACGGGATATCTCGTTTCCGTTCTCTCGTATCTGGACTGCAGGGGTTCTCAATGTGCGACGATGCCTGTGTCGACTCCGCCCAGCGCTATATAGAGCCACTGTCACTTAAAATGGCGCGTTACTGCGTGACACCTGCAAAAATACCGTCCGTGCTTTTTTAAATTATCAAATTTCTTCCTTTAATTGTACTTTGCTTTAATTGACACGAACAACGGGGTGCTGTTAATTGGTCCGAACAAACGGAACGTCAATCGATTGTGCGGATCAAAACTAATTTTCTGTTTCGTTTTAGCCGATTGGCAGCAAATAGAAGATGGAAAGTGTTGAGCCGGAAAAGCCCACGAGAAATGCGCATCCGAGAAAACCAGATAAAATCCAGAAGAACCAGAAGAAAAACAGATATCAGATATTTTATCAGATGTGGAGGATAGCTCACCCAAGTCAAGCTGGTGTGTGCCAACAATGCTTCTAAAAAAATTAACTTTTTCTCAAAACTAAATCAACCACGGGTTTAAAATGACAAAGATGCCAAATGTAATCTCATTGAAATTGAATTTATTGATTGAAACGTTTTCCAAATTTCTAGATTAATTAAAACAGACGTATTCACGTCAAAAATTGTACTATATGATCCCAACTTTGACAGAACCTCATCTGTTAATGTAAAGAAAAATTGATTGCTTATTTGTAATATATACAAATCAAAGTCATTCTCAATGTGATACCAGTCTGACGTTTCTTTGGTAATTTTGCGAAATATATAGGTACTATTCAACAAGCCCTGGCCAACGATTTCTGGCGGAAACACAGACACGACACTTCGAGAATAGAAGCAGTGATCAAATCACTGAGAGATGGTACTTTTGATGTCAACCGATTCGAAGATCGAAAACCACCAATCGACGAATCGCTATTGGACTATGGAATCCGTCAGCACGAAGATCTGTCGGAGCAATCGATCCATGGAGTGGTAGAACCAGTGGTGATGCACACAATTGCACACACCAAAATGCGCTCTAAATGTAAGCCTCTCAATTTCAGTTTATATTTATTTTTAGGTTTCAAACTTCTGTTCTAAAATCTTCATTTTAAGGCTGACCAACCTCTTTGCAGCCACTCCGACCCAAATGAAGCGGAAATCGGTTGACGAAGCTGACGCCGAGCTCGACCTGTCCCCCGAACGCCGCGAGACACCGGCTCAGCGGAGGATCTGCCTGCAGCTAATCGAGTGTCAGCGCAAGATGACGGCGCTGCAGTCGTCGCCCAAGGAGCCGACCTTCCCCGACGAATGTCAGCTGGATCAGTTCCAGGAACTCCAGCAGGAGAGCTTCGAGCTGGAACGCCAACTGAAGCGGCTCAAGGATTGCGCCAAGCGGAACCGGAAGTGCCGCGAGCGAAAGAAGCATCGGATGGACGTGCCCTCCTCGTCGCGAACGACTTCACCCACTTCTAGTGACATCATGGAGGCTACCACGACGGCCGTGCCCGAGGATGACAGTCACGTGAGCGAGGTGATTGCTGCTGTGGCGGCTCAGAAGGATGAGATCGTCACCGAGGTGGCCCAGAAGGATGTGAAACGTCGTTCACGTAGTGGCGGCAGAAGCAGGAGCAAGGCGAAAACTGACGTGCGCGGACCTCAGTGGCAGCTGTTGCAGACGGTCGTTAATGTGGTGTCGCTGCTGGCCGCCATCGACGAGAAGCGGGTGGAGGCGCTGCGAGCATGTCAGTCGCTGGACGAGCTGCATCTGGAACTGAAATTACATGGTTGGTAATCTGCTAACTTTAGTAACAAACTGTCATATTTGGAAAGTTCAAATGTTATTTTGTTTCATGACAAAAACGTTTAGTTTTGCGATTTTTAATCTTCTGTGCCAACCAGGCCGTCACACCTCCAGTCTCTTTACACGACGACTCGTATTGGCAGACCGATTTAGAGTATGCCTTTCTTTGTTCCACTCTGAAGGTTTCCAAATCAACAGGACGGCCCCCTACCTGCGCCTGCTGCCCATGTACTGGAGCACCTACGATGGCAAACGCCACAAGAAGACCGTACCAGTCGTAGTACGTCGCCACTTCCACCCCCGCAGCGCCGAAACAATCAACCGCGCCTCCAACAATGACGACCATCACTTCATCCTGGCTACCGCCACCTTCCTTCGGGAGTTGGTTGAACTATATGGACCGCAGGTGTGCTTCGTGCTCAGTCACGACACGAAGGTTTCTGTGCCACTCAGCTTGTCATCCACTGACGAACATGCGCCCCTCCTCATGCGCCTCGATTACCATTCGTCGCCGTCGCCAGGTGTCGTTGCCACCGAGCTCGGTCCCAGCCAGATCAAGCGGCAACAGCTCCTCCCTACTGTCTACGCCGGCCTTGGCTTCGACTCAACTGGCAGCCTCCACGCCGCCGGTCCAACCTACGTGGCCATTCATAGCGTCCGCCACGACGCCCTCACTGCCGCCACCCACGCCCGTCACTTCCGGCAACTTGTCAAGTCAGATGCGTTTCGCTCACTGTCGCTGGACCGCGGAGGGGAACTCAAGCCGGTGGTGGTGATGTTTGTGGATGACCACCCGTCCACTGCCCCCCGCCTGCCAGAGACCCTGCGCCACGCTGTCTCTCTCTTCCAAGACCACGACTTGGATGCCCTGTTCGTAGCCTGCCACGGCCGCACGGAAACCATGTGTGGAGCGGTCGAGCAGCGTCTGTCCGCTCTATCGGACGATGTGGCCGGGATCGTACTGCCACGTGAGTATCTGCGATCTGCCGGCACGGCGGAACGGCCACGACTGGATCGGGACAGCTTCCGACGCGCCGGCCAGTGCCTGGCAGAAGTGTGGAGCGAGTCAGAATTGGACGGCTACTCGGTGGACGCCCGTTACGTCGAACCGCCACCTGCATCCACCGACGGTCGTCATGACACCCCGGCCGATCATGTCTCCGAAAGCTGGAAGGCCACCCACGTCCGCCAGTCCCGCTACCTGCTGCAGATCGTCAAGTGTGGTTCGCCCGCCTGTTGCAAACCATTTCGTACCAACCTGCACTGCTACCTGCCACGGGGCTTTCTTCCGCCGCCGCTGCTAGTCAAGCGGACGGAGCGCGGGGTCATCCTGTGCAGCAGGTCACGTTCGGCCACCGCAGTGCCGGCGACCGACGGGTTCTTCACCGACCTGTTCCAACGGCTGACCCTCCAACACCTGGAGCCGGACATGCTGCCCTTCGACCACTTCTGCCCGTCGGCGGCTGGCCGGTTGGCCGAGCGCACCTGTGAGACGTGCAGACTGTATCTGCCCTCCCAGGCGGCGTGCCGAGCTCACCAGACGATACACAGTCAGGTGATTCAAAAGTACGTGTACTCGATCCGGGATAAGTTGCACCAGTTTGTGACGGCAGCAGCGGTGGAAGCAGAGTCGTCGCCTCTGTCGTTCGGTTCTCGCGAAGACTCGGCCGACGAGGGATCCGGGGGGATGGGCTTGCCCGCAGGCGATGGTGGCGACGACGAGCGAGATGCCATCGACGTGGTGGCCGATACGCGGTCTTGGCTGGAGCCAGCCTTTCAGGAAATCGTGCACTAGAAGGTTTCGAGGAGAGCGAGGCTGTTTTGAAAGTAATACGTACACGTAGAAAGTCAAGGGATTTTCAGGAGGAAGTTGACTCGTCCGTTAGCTCCTCACTAATTAGTCGCCACTCTTGATTTGAGAAAACAAACACAATATTACTGGCGATCTCTTGAGCCATCACAACCGATTCATTCCAAACAAAGTTTGTTGCCAATTTGTGTGATTTGGTAGGAGTTGGAAAAAATTATAATGCGCATGAATCTGCATAAATTAGTGCAATATAAGTTTGTTTCTAAATGGTGAGACAAAATTTTACTTATTTGTACTTTCAAAAATAATCACAATTTAGAAAACAGAATCTTCATATCGTCATGTTATTCTGGGAATTTTGGAATTATTTTCAGAGATTAGTGATTTAAAAATTTAATTATTTTATTTTAATTATTTGACAAATGAAAACGCGAAAACACCGTCTCAGCTATAGCTTTTGACTGGTGGATGAATTGAAACTTATGTTTAATGTCGGTCACATTTTTGTCGTTTGGTCGTCATCCCCATTTGCCGTTGTTTCGCCTCCGAATATTCCATTTATTCCCCTCTGCAATTTCCCATGTGCAATCCGAATTGTTTGGGCGATGGACGCCTGTAAAAAGAAATTGAGTAATATGATAAATTACTTACCTGAAACGGGTTTTGTCGACTGCATAATTAATCATAACGTCCTCGCTCATAAATGATATTGATAGGATATTATGTTGTGTTGATTGCGTAGCCAGGCACGAATCTCAACAACTTTCGTGGTTATATTAAAAAATGTCACGATTTTAATAACCGATAATTATTTCTGAAGGTCGCAACTCTACCATCCTCAATCCTGGATCAAACATGAATAATCCTATAGAAAATTTTAATTTTGAGAACAAGAAATGTGAAATATCCTATACGTGGTCTCCATCTTGGCGTTTCGGTTTATGTGGATTTATATGTACATTATATTTACAGGTATTTATCTCAAAAGGTAAATCCGGTAGGAAACGAAAAGTTGCTGCAAATTTAAACTATTTGAATCCCTATAAATGTTATAAGATATTAGTACTTCTACCGAGCTATACGAAAAAGAAAAATCAACAACTGTCGTCGAAAAAATACGAGCAAATGTGACAATATCAAGTGTCATTAGTTCGTTTCTCTTGAGTTCGTTAGGTATGAGTGTTAATCGGTTGTGTTTTTACAATTATGAGAACTGTTCGAAAAATAAACACATTTTTAAGAAATTTCCTTGCGTCTTGAATTTTGGAAAGCCAACGAGTAGTAAACCAATCTCCGCTATCTTAATCAACCCACGATACCTTAAAGATGTTGCAAAATCACTTGTTTAAATTGATGTACATGTCGGTAAAGAATTTTTTTAATCCTACCAAGTTTCTATTGCAATAGTAACTTTTTATTATAACTTTTATCACATTCCTTGTCTAGTCAGTCACATTGACACAACCACCTTAAAAAGGGTCAATCAGGATCAAGAATCTCTTAAAACCATTACAAAAATTACATTCGATATGGTTTAAAAATTCACGTTTATACTTTGTGCAACCACGAATAGAAACTCAACTCGCAAAACATTCTGTTAAACTGAATCACCGTCTTTCTTCCGGTCAGACCTTCAGGTTTCAGGACATTTTTGTTCCAATTTTTGGAGCGCACGCCGCACCACGAAGCAATCCGCATTGCAGGCCCGAACCGGAAATCCGGTGATCTTCCAGTCTAACATCGAAAATACTATACGTGATACCTTTAATTAACCTTTTCCACCAACATTTAAAATCCTTAAAACATGTGGGAGGTCCAGCAGACCTCACAAATGCCAACAGAATATTCTCTCTAAAAAACTAATTTAGACAACGTTTACCTAAATTAAAAACAAATTGATAAATATACTGGGGATGGAGACTAATCTTCTGATTTGACTGTTTCATCTTTGTATTCAGATTAACAAATCGTTCAATCTTATTTTTATACCACAAACAGAGGATTTTGTTTGGTTATGAAGATAGAAATAAATTCTAGGATTTTAATTTAAGACAAAACATCTCTTATTTCATGTCCGCACCAGAATGGAAGCCGCGTTATTTTTTCTCGGTGCTGACCCCGCTGGGGTTGATCGAGGGAAAGACGGTATGCAGCCGAAATTAAAATTAATTCATAACCGGTATACTTTTGAAACATGCAACAGAATACAATGTATTTCAAAATGCACGAATACACTATTGACACAAATTTTTGAAACATGAATTTCGCATTCCTTCACTGCATAACCCAAAATAAGAACAAAAAAGCTTCATTGTGAATTCATTTTTGTCGTTTGAAAGATCCGCTTCCTTCACAGGATATGCAATTAAGGACAAACCCCAATTTGTATCACCAATGTTGAGGTACATGTGTGCTTTGAGAAGCTCAAGACGTCTTGAGCGAT
>JAQGBY010002880.1:0-21150 GCA_034698785.1 Mycogona germanica | reverse complement strand
TAAATATAAGCTGTAGTTTTCTAGAAATGGCGTAAATATAAGCTGTAGTTTTCTAGAAATGGCGTAAATATAAGCTGGCTTGTTTCAGTGTAGATCTCATTCGAAAGCTTTATTTTTTATATTGCAGATTGAGTTGAGTCATAAATGGACTTCAAAAACCCCAAAAATAAAACTAAATAATTTGAAAATCAGGAAGCCAGAATTTTAATTTTTTAAGAGGTACATTTTATTTATAGAAAATGGTATTGGTTCGTGTAAGCACCAATATAAAGTGGTATCACATTTTTAAAAACACTCATTTTAAAATAGTAAAAAAGATGGATTTGGCGATTTATGATTTTCTAGTTTAAAAAATATATTTAGTCAAAGACTACGTCAGTATTTCAGTTACATATTTTGGGTGCATCTCAAAGTCAAATTAAAAGAAAACTTTCCCAAATAAAAATCCGGCAACCTTATTTCGTATGCTTGGCCTTTAATAGTAAATTAATATCTCACCATTAGGCGGCACACATGAAAATTATGAAAATATTTTAAATTAATACAATGGATTCCTAACTTGCTTATTAAGTTTCTCACACACAAACTCGATTGACAAGTCTTATTAAATTTCTCAATTTTCAATAAATAGTTTTTTCCTTGTTTCAAAGTTCTATCTTCCACAGTCTAGTTTTTAAAATACGAACCGCTTCTGAAATATTTAATATTCGCTTGTACTAGATGTTGATGGGAGTACGGGAAGTGTTTCTCTTTTAGGACAGGTCAGTTTAAAATAATTACAGATTGGTGATCTGTCACCGGTTAAACCGAGAAATTAGTAGTGGCGGCTCGTCACCATGAGTGGAGGGGTCACGCATCACTAAATATAGTCTCCAAATTAAACGGGTAAAATTCAGAAATATTTTTTTAGACACCAATATTGGATTTGCGGGAAACATTCCCCAATATGTGAAACAAAAATAATCCATTGATTACCCAAAATTACAAACAGTAATTAATCTAATTATTTAAATATAAATTAACCCGTAGAATTTTTACAAGTCCAATTTAATTAATTTTTAAGATGTATTTTTAGTTTAATCTTAAGACATTTTTGATGCATCGTTAAACAAAATTACCTACAAATTTAATTTCTGAATTTACTCACAAGTAGGCTCCGAAGTTTATTCTACAAAAATTTTTACGCGCTTTGTTTAACCATCTATTTTTGAAAGTCTACATTTTTTTTAATTTAACAATTTCGTGTTCATAGTTTGATTATCCAAGCACAGTTATTGGTTCGTAAGTTATTGACTTCAAAGTTCGCAAAATCGTTGAATGCAAGGAACGGTCTAGCAAAATTTAGCTCAGGAGCCGCCGCTATCAGCTCGAAGATTAAATTTTAAATCCACCCAAAATCGGCACAAACTTAAATAGGAAATAAATTGACTTAGACAGAAAGCACGAACCCGTTTTTCTAGCTGCAGCCGGCAGTTTGAGTGGAGCGTGTTTTTAAAAAACAAAAGAGTTGGGGGACGGGCGGCTGGCGGCGGCGGCGGTGGCAGTGACAGGAAGCGGTGTTGGCCCTAGCGAGAGGCCACGCCCCCGCAGCCGATGACGCCACTTCCGGTCTTGCTGTTGCGCATGAGCGGCTTGTGGTGGCTGAGCGCATCCAGCGAGTGCTGCCACTGCCAGCACGTACGGCACAGGTAGCGGAAGCAGGCCGTGTCCCGACAGAAGTAGGGACCCTGTTGGTTGCCGCACAGCGAGCACGGAGAGTCCTCCAGGTACGGATCCACTTGGACCTGGGGAACATGATGGAACCAGAAATTAAATTCAGCCAAGTTAGCCAAACTTCAGATCTCGATTAATTGTGGAAAGACGACCAGAGGTTGGAGGGATTCCAAGTGGAGTCTGACCTTCTTGGTGAACTTGGGCGTTTTGATTTCGATGAAGGCAGCCGACACGGCTTTCATGTAGCTCTTGGGATTGCTGAACGTGATCCGTCCAGAACCTACAACCGATTTTAATCCAACACGAACAACCACCATTTAACAACTATCTCTCAATTTTAATTTCCGCATCATCCAACTGAAACCTGAATCCCATCGAGCAAGAGTCAACTGACCGATCGGATACTTGTGCTTGTCGGTGTCAATGCCGGCGTAGACGACGTTGCCGAACAGATCGTTCATGATGTGGGCCAACCCCTCGGCCGTCAGCATGCCGTGCAGCGCCCCCACGAACACAGTCATGTTGGGATCTAGCCGCTGCGACGGACTCTTCACGTAGTTACTGTCGCCGATGATCCACGGAATCACCTGGACCTGATAACGACCAAATAGTCAAATCAGGGAAAACGAGGAAGAAAGCCATCGGCCGGGAATCGAACCAGTGATCGTGAAGTCTCACGCGACATGCTTAAACTACAGACGGGATGGAATCCACGCTCACCTCCTTGGATCGCATCCTCCGGCTAGATATCTTAAAGTACCAGTTGCCTCCGTTGCTGAAGTCGTGAGTGGAAGACTGGAGCAGCTGCTTCACTTGCTTCTCGGACTCAAATAGAATGTACACGTACCCTGGGAGTGACACGGAAGTTCAATCAAAATACAATAAAAATAAAAGCGCTCGGGGGTATAAAGAATTAACGTTGAGCCACGAATTTCATAATATAAGATCGATGGCCTAAACAACCGATGCCACATTTCGCCAATCAATTTTTTTTGTTCCATTTTAATAAACACGAAGTGAGAACATTAATCGAGTCTGCTCAACCTGAAATGAATAATTTTGAAGCAGAATTGATTGAAAACACCGCTCAAGAAGTTGAAATTGTTTCTTTGAAAAGGCGACAATTTTGATACCTTTGGGTGGATTCGGCGAATTTTCTTTCCCAGGCCACTCGATTTTTATTGGTCCGAACGGTTTGAAGGCGTTCATGAGCACCGCTGGAAAAATATCAAAAACAAATTGCAAACTGAATAATTTAGCGTCGTCCGAACAAGACTTGATTTTCATCCGACAATTATTAGCCCACTCACATTCCGTGATGTCCCATGGCACTCCGCCCAGAAACACCTTGCAGGAGTAGGTGGGATTCTTGTAGACCTTGAGCGGAAGTAGTCCGCTCCACGTGCACGTGGCGTCGAAGAGAGCTGCGACGATTGGACAAGAGGAAATTAGAACGACACGTGCGCAGCGACGAGCCAATCAGTAACGAGATACAATTGCTGCCCCACTGACCGGCGGCGTTGCGGTGCAACCTGGCGGCCCGGTCCAGCGAGGCCGGATCGCTGGACGAGGAGGGCTGGACCAGGCTGTTGATGGTGGACCAGCGGCGGTCCGGAATGAGGCCGTGCGAGGACGGATGCGGCGGATCGAACTCGTAGTTGGTGTTGAACGGCGAGAAGAGGGGCAGCGGCGACACCTGGTGGTGGCGGACGCCCAGTGACAAGTTGCTCATGAGATCGTTGAGAGTGCTGTCCACACTGCCGAAGCCGCTGCTCTCGCTGTCCGTGGGCGAATTGCTGCGATGGTCGAATCCTCCGCAACCCATCAGGATGGCCTGCTCCAGGGTAGGACTTCCGCCACAGCTGGGACACAGAAAAATCTTCAAATTATTTTCCATTTCGTACAAGTGGATTTTAAGACTGTAGACGTTTTTGGCACATCCGCTAAAGTCGGGAGATCTCCACACAACGCACAATCCCCCGCACATCTCATAAGCTGCACTGACAGAACATGAATTCTAATTCAGAATCTCTGAACATATAACTAGATATTTAACCAACCAACCGGTCTTAGTTTTGAACCCAGAAATGTCATCTACTTCCTATCAGATACATTTGGTGCAAAGACATTTTGAATTACGCTGCCCCTATAAACAGGCAATCACACAATACACTGACGCAATGCGGGGAATGACTTGTGTCCAGTTGTACATGCAGTGATTGCCAATCTAGGGGCAGCAAATTAAAAATGGAAAGCCATTAGAAACAAATTTAGAAATTAACTGTTCACGTTTTAAAAAAATATCCCATATGAAAATGTTCCCGCAACGTACTGATTCGCAGAATTAAACACTTGGAATTCATTTCGGTCTCACCTGTAGAAGGAATTTCCTCTGATGGCCCTGTAGGGACTGAAGGATGGCGACGAGGGCGGCGTGATTGGTCCCATACGCGACTGGCCCAGCATCTTGGTCACCGGGCTGTGCTGTTGCTGATCCTGGTAGCGTTGGCCGGCGGCGTGGTGGTGCAGCGGCGAGGAGCGCAGGTGCTGCCCGGACAGAGGCGACGTCTGCAGGGACGGCGGCGCCGACGACATGTGCTGTTGCTGCTGCTGGACGCCGTAGCTGGAGCTGGACCCGCTGCTGCTGTTATTGTTGTTGTTGTGGAAGCCCAGACCGAAGTTGGAGGAACCTTAGACATTAGAGATAATTAAAAGATCAGGATATTTTAAGGATATGAAATAATTGAAGACAACACAAACACACAGGAAGGAAGTTAAGCAATAAACACCTTGATAGGAGTTGAGGACTGAGTTGAGACCCAGGATCTCGGCGACGCAGGCCATGTCTGGAAGAGAGAAAGACAAGACAATTACTTTAAGACTCCAATTTCGAGCACTTTCACTGGTCCTTTCGAAGAGATCGTCCGGCGAGATCCGTACCTGCTCCGGCATTGTTGTTGTTGTGCTGCTGCAGCTGCAGGGGAGAGACCGAATCTGCGCCGAAATCGACCGAGTTGTCCAGCAGGGCGTTGATGCGCTGGATGATGTCGTAGTTGGAGGCGGCCGTGCCGGAGCCGGACACGGGGCTGTTGGCGCCGCCCTGCAACTGCTGCTGGGGCGGCTGGTAAGCGTCGCTGCCAAAGTGCCGGGGCGGCACCCGGGACTCGCCGTACGGCAACGCCTCGGGGCTGTCGTGGGCCTGCGCAACAAGAAGGGAGATAGACAAGGTCAGAATCGGGTCATCGCTCGATCCGAAACGCGGCTGAAACACATCACGCGTGGTCAGGTGGTGGTGGTCGGACCGCCCCCCGTCCCGGCAACCCAATACAACCCCACCCCTTGTGTTCCCTTGTCAACATCGGTACACAGGATCAGGAACTAAACACATTCAGATGACCCAGATCGACCTTTCCTCCCTCCCCCTCAACCGTTCAACGCATAAATTTTAAAAAGTAACATCCAAACTGCCAAAGTGAACCTGAAAAAGGACGGACATGGGTCAGGATATCCGTGATGTCTGGAACGGTTAGGGGATTTTGGAGAGTCTTGTGTGAAGGAGTCATTTCCCCCCCCCCCTCCACATGATTGAAAACACTCCACCTGAAATTATTTGACATATTGGGCACACATTTTGTCGACGAAAGGTCACGTTTTCGAGATCGTTATCGACGAAACAGTGTCTGAAGTCAAATTTCAGGAGTTCTTTCAGTTGTTCAAAATTTTATAAAATGGAGAAGTCTGGGTGGGAGGGTTCAATTCCCAGCCGACACATGTCATTTTTCGTGCGTGAGAACACTCCTTCATTTCACCACACGCCATCTTGGAATTTTCCTTTTTAATGGCAATGCTAAAAACTTCAACGACAGATATCTCTAGACATACGCAACGTCGAGAACTGAAAAAAGTTGCACTCTACTAGAAATTTGCGGAACTATCTACAGCTCAAACTTGTATTTAATTTCGTTAAGCCGTTCCTAAATAAACACCAAGACAGACTGATGATTAAAAAGAGTATTAAAGATTAAACTTTCTAGATTATAAAAGACATTACTTCTATCTACCAAACTGAAAACGTTACGTCACAATGGAAAACTTATTAACAGTAACAAACTGTTGGCGCAAGTTTTAGACTTTAGTAAACTCGAATTCTCATTCCCTTCAATTTCCTTCCTCGTGATATTTCGGTTTATAAAACTCAAAGTACAGAATAGCACACCCAGTGACCACATTTTCGACTTTCAAATCTAATTCTCATTCCCGATTACGTCATCTGCGCATGCGCACAAAACAAAATGAGTGGAATTTGGGATTGTGCGCATGCGCAAATGGCGTGATTTGTCCAGAATCAAATTTTGAAAGACCAAAATGTGGTCCAAGGGTTGAATAATCCACCCATCAAGTTAGACCCCAATGAGATAAAAAAAAAGGTTTATTTGTACAAAGTCAACAATGTTTTTTTTCCCAGGTGATGAGTCATCAAATTTACCTGGTCTTATTAGCAGCTATATTTAATTGTTAACATGAATTTCGTGTTTGGAGATTTGTTATTTCCTGGTTAAAATTCTTTTTACGTTAACGCTCTTCTCTCCCGAGATGCCGATCAAAAATGTTTTTTGTGCAATTGCAAAGGTGGATGGTTTGACAAAGGGAGGTTTTCTTAACAATGGCCAACACCCCTTCCCCCCCCCCATTGTACACCCGGTAGCGGCGGTGGCGCCACCTACCGATCAACGTGAGACGCGGGCGACTGCAGCGCACGAAGTAGGTTAATGGCACGCGCTCACACACACACGACTAACGGTTCATTTGATTTCAAAGAGAACAAAAAAAATAGAAAGTGACCAAATTAATCGCAACACTTTCGCATACTCTAAGGCACGAGTTGGGGCGCGTTCACAAAACGAAAATAATGGTTACCCGACAAAGAACGTCCGATACAGTGAAACATTTAAGGACTAATTACGGGGGATGTCTAAATCAGTGAATTCGAACCAGAGCCGCCATTTTGTGTCTAAATCTCATGGTTTCAGACCTTAAATTAATATAATATCCTTTTTATGTTCTTAAATTTTTTGCTCCAACTTCTCAGGACCTCAACATTAGAAATTTATTATCGACATTTTAACATTTTAACTAGAACGTGTGCAATTGAAAATCTTTGCGAGGTCAGATACAAGACATCCCTGGAATGAAGGGAAATGCCTGAAAATAAGGTTCACGCATTAATTGTAATTAAGGCATGCAACGGCGCCACTAGCGGCGACAATTGCAATCTGCCGTAAACCACCCCATCAGGCGACTTAAATGTGAACTACCTTCCGATTTGAAGTAAAACTGAAACCGCTGATCGACCACCAGATGGAGTCGTGGTGTAATCGTCGAGTCTGCCCATCTGGTCACAATGCCGGACGCCAATGTGGCCAGATGGGCAGATTGTTCAACCTGGCGGTAAATAGCGCGAACGGGCAAGCTGTGTGACCAGAGAAGCGAGACAGGTACGAGAGTGGTAGAAGATGAAGAGAAAAAAAAAACATGGCGAGGTAGACCCAATAATTATTCATTGGCAAAGAAAGGAAATGGCCTAAGGGCGAGACTCGAGAAGAGGAGGAGAGACGAGAGAGAAAGGAAGCCGGTCGAACGACACGAAACAAGAAAGAGAGAGCAGTCAAGCAGGAAAAGTAGAGAACGAAACCATTAAACCAGAAGAAAATATCTTTTAAAAAAAATACGCCACACGCAGCGAGAATTGACAACACTGCCCCACGTAATCGCATTCTGGAAACATCAACAGTAACCAGCTTATTACCGGAATTTTTTACGTTCTCGCCTATTTATTCTGCGCGGCCTAAATTTTATCCATCATTTAAATTTTCGGGTAGAGAAACAAAAAAGCGAGACGCCCCCGCAATCTATTAAAATCCAAGCACACACGAGTGAACGTGGATGTGCACTTTGGGAATCGACGCCACGCCGAAACACAACGAGGGAATTCATCTCGATAATTTTGAGAATTAAAATTACGAGAGCGAGGGGTTACACTGTCCCTCGCGCCGCCCCAAATACCGGACGTGACGTCAGCGCTTCCTCAATCGTTGGCGCGGGGAAGCGCTAGTTCCCGCCAAAATGGTCGCATCGCTCCAAACCAGAGTTTTAATCCGGAAATGCCTGGCAAATGACGACATGGTGGTGTGTCCACATCAACCGCAGCAGGGGAGGGATCTGGTAAATTGAAAAAAGGAGCCTGCGTCGAGATTCGAAACCGGAAACGACTATATCGAATGCACGGCCACCGATAAAAATCAGGTTGTGCATGAGCAACAGGTACATCAATTGCAATGGCGCGACATCGCACGATAAGCCTACTTTCACGAATCCAATTAGAACTTCAAAACTCAGTCATAGGCCTATTCAGATTCAGATGCCAAGTGGAGCAGGAGGAGGAATATTTGTCCATCGATGGCTGCATCTGATCGAAACCACACAACCCATGACATCCCAAGGACATTTTCTCCTATGACAGGTTCAGTGTGCTCGCAAAAATACTATGTTCCTGTTGAGTACGGGACAAGAAGAGGGAGGGAGGAAAAGCGGACAGGAACTTGGCACCAGACGGCGCTCTTCTCATTTGACGGGGGGGGGGGGACCTGAACATCCCGCTAGTTGCGCAGATTTCACCGCCGGGAGACCTAACAAAACTTAGGACTTTTCATGTGTTCGAAATTTGAATTGTGCTTGAATATCGAACGCGCTTTCCCGAAACACGGATCGCGTGTACAAATTTTATTTGAAATACTTTCACGTGAATAAATAAATTCCCGCGAACATATCAAATGGGCGAATATCCATTCGGGTACGAGCAGTACTTTCTTGCCCTAGCACGAATTCACCTCTCGCCCCAATGTTTAAACGCACCTCTTCCGCACGTGCTACAAATTCTCATGCACATTCGAGACTGGGCGAATTGTCATTAGACAACATTTTATGTCCAAGCAAGGGCACTTAGTTTTTATTCAATGTGTAGACGCACCCCCCTCAAGCATGCTGAAGACTGGTGTAACCGGGGTATTACTGACCGGTTATGACGTCAAATTAAAAATGACGACAGTAAATTATGACCAAAAATCAAACTGCATATTTCTAAGCAAATAATCAGTAATGAATGACTTGGTGTACAGGTATTTTGTCACTAATAAACTAAATCCAGATAGGCCAATTTGGGTAACATCGAGGGCTGTAATTATCAATTACAGATCTGTTCAGTTGTTGGTGTGTCCAAGAAAACAAATCAGACAACTTCCGTTGCACCTACGCCTTTCCCTTTCCACGCACCAAAAAAATTCTATCCGCTACAGCTGCCGAGCAAAACCGCATTTTTATTTTATTTTTTGTGTGTGTCCCGACAACACGGCGATGATTATGACGAACAGCACGCTTCATGTACAGGGCAGTGGTCCAGTGGAGTAATATCGGCCGGCTCGGATGACCAGAGCGAGACAGGAAGGGAGGGAAGAACAAAATACACCCTCACCCACCCGACGCTGCGATTCGTAATCTGCTGCTGCTGCAATTTGTAACAAAATCTACAACTCTCCCCGCAGTGCGCTCAGTCCGCAGTTTGGGAACCGCCGCAATCGCCGCAACGCAGCAGTGGCGATTGGAGGCAACGAATGAAAATGGGGCCACGATTGCCACCCCCACCTATACCTCCCTCCTCCTCTTCCCACTATACTACTAACCCACAGGGAGGAGGAGGAGACAAACAAAAAAAAATGTCAATCTTTACATATTTTTCTTTTCTTTTCCCCTTCAATCGGCGCCGGTAAGACGCTCGTGTGGCCACCTGAAAATGTCCGAACGTTCGGGATTTTAAAACTACTAATACACACATACTGGTTCAAACACGTTCCGAGCAGGGTGCGTCGAGACACTGATCAAAATGGGCGAGTCCGTGCTTAGACAAGAAAGGCCCGCTCATTCTCAAATGACAATTCGCCCATCTCAAATGTGCACGTGAATTTCAAAACACGTGCTAGAGGTGGCGTTCAGACATTGGAACAAGATTGGCGGCGCCCTGCTAAAAATAAGCCCTTCTCGAAACTCATTTTTGAACGACAACTTCGAATGTTGAGTGTTAGTCAAATTCGAAACACGTGCTGAAAAGGGGTGCGTTCAGCTTTCAATACCATTTCTGCTCACTGTATGTTCTGGGGCGCGACAGCCATTTTTCAAAGGTTCCCAATTCCCATTATTGACCCAATCTCAAAGAACAAATAATTTTAAATAAACTTAACCAGGCTAAAAATGTCTCGAAAGCAATTTTCAATATCAAGCGCCCCTAACGGTGGGTCGAAATATTAACGCTCATGGCAATGGGGGATTCGGTTAGTAATTTTAAGAACCGCGACCCAGGGAGGGGCGTGTTAAAATGTGTCGAAAATGAATGAGAAAGCCACGAGTTGATTTGGAATTCGTTACCCAGGTTGCTTCACTCCGAAATGAGTAGGGTCTAGTCAGAGTGCAAACATCTGCGTTCTGAGATAGCGTAGATAAAGCTCGGGCGCTGTCGCCAGGGCTTGAACATCCTCCACACACGATCCAGTCAATTCCAGTACATGACGTCAATAATACAACACAACAAACGCTCATGAACATTGCGCAATTTTATTGACAATTGGAGCAAAAACAACGAGATAAGGATTCTGTGAATACGCGCCAATGACATATTGTTCCGCGAGATCACTGTTGTGACAACGACGGCGAATGACCAGGGCAGCAACAATTAAATTTAAAAAGAGACCATTTGCGACCGTAGAGTTAGCGAAATCTGAAATGGTGGTCTCCTTCATAAAAGAAATCTATTAAGCAAGCGGAGAGAAGCCACCACAAACCCACATCTCTTAATTACGACGTCAAAAAAAATGGGGTTTCGAAATCGTTGCGCCATTTTGCCGCATCGCCTATTTAGGCGCTGACGACCACATCCGCTCTTGAGCCATAGACCATCAATTTAATGAAGCGAAACAGCAATTTCTAATTACTTTTTATGAAAAAATTTCGCGAATCTAGTCTAGTTGGCAAACCGCGCAATCGTGGCGGCTGGTCATACGGGGCCAGGTGAGACGGGGCTCCACAGAAATAGAAATAAAATTTATGTTCCCGAGACAACAAAATGGTAGCCCTCCTCCCATCGAACTTGTTTCCAGAATAGTTCAGTTCACAATAATTTCCAGGAATCGTTATTTCAAAGGCAAAAATAAAACCCCGCCACGAAGTTTTAATCACGAGCCGCCAGCGAGTGTCTCGTGTCTGTTCACTCCACAAATACGTTCGCGACATTCGCAGTAAATAGCATCGGGCGACAACACTGTTCACGAAACAAACTGTTTGAATGTCAGAAAAACCGGAAGTGAACGCCATTTTTGAAGTCGCGACTGGCGAAAGCTATCGCAGTTATCAGAATCTGAATGACCACTATTCAATATATTTTTTAATAATCAAAACATCAAATAATTTAAATTTAAGATTCAAAAACACGTCATTTTGTTTGTCAATTAGGAAATCATTGACTATTTCAAATTAGTTTTTCGGAAATATATTAACTGCTCTAAAAATGTAATTAAAGAAATGGATCGTCAGACTTAAGGGCGGACTACGCGAATCATTGTTTCGTGAACGCATCTGCACACACAATTTGGTCACGTCTCAACAAATCTTCAACGAGAAAGTCTTAGTCCAAATAACCACACCAATGGCCAATTATATATTTTTTTTCAGTTTGAGAAACACACATGGAATGTTCCTAAACGATAATGCGCACGCGGTTGGTCAAAGACCAGAAATTTACCATAAGAAAAAAATCTGGTAACACTGCCGCCACCACGTACAAAATTAATAACCAATTTAATCGTCTACTACTAAAAGTAACTCCAAAATTACTTTCGGTGATCACTCGCTCCAGTAATGCAATGTGTCAATTACTCCAGAAAAAAATTTAAATGGCTGAGAAATCTGAATCCAGACACGAAAAACAGATCAATTAAATTTGTAAAACCGGTTAAAGTTGGCAACCATTTTTACGACGCAACCCGCAACTGATAAAACACGAATGCGAAAACACCAGACAGCAATTTGCCATTTTCTATACAGTATTTCAACATTCCAGTTTGTGCAACTCCCCAAACGAATTAACATCGAATGATACGCCGCGAACACTCGCTTCGAGCTCATTCGGTCCGAGTTCCCGGGTTCGATTCCCGGCGCGACCGTATCTCATGTTTCAGTAGAAATTTGACGCAATTCGGTCCCCAGGCGTGCAAAATGGGATTTACCGTAACCAGCTCCCGTTTGTCCTTCCCCCTGGATTCCCCTTCCTCAAAGTAATTACCATTTTATGAGCGAAACACCGACCCAGTGTTAGCCATTAATAATGTAGGAAAGCGGCGGCCATTATCCCCTCCCCATAGAAGTGAATACAGGGTGTATAAGGGTCAGCGACGACGGAAACATGTCAGTTATAATTTCACATTCTTCAGTTACAATTCCAAGTTCAACAATATAACATCAACTTCAACCATTCAAAAATATAACCAAAAAATTTGGAAACATAAAATACCCCTAACGAAAAAGGGAAAATTTAAATAAATCTGCTGCCATCACAATTTCCAAGAATGCTGCCCCTAAAAGCGAGCAATCACCGATAGCAACTATTGAAAGCGGGAAACGCAACGAGCAGCACCGGAGAAAAAAACCAGTGACGAGTCCCAAGATTTAATTAAAACTGAAATAAAAATATAATCATTTTAATTTCTTTCTGCGAACTATTTTCTTCGTATGTTCTAGATTTATATTTTTATTTATAATTTCCGTTTCGTTATAATTTAATCTTGCGAACTCTGCACCTGGTTTGTTCTCGCCTAGGGCCACGTACAAGGGTACAATGTACTAAAATAAAGAAAATGGCGCTAAATAAGCGAACCCTCAACTGCATGACGGTGGACGGTCGTTAGGAGCGCTGGACGTCTTCCTTCCATAGGAAATACGTTAATGACTATGAAATTCGCCAGGATCTCTACTGAGCCGTCCGCTGCGCAAGATGGCAGCGGCGGAAATACCATACCTAGATACACTTTTCGAACACGACGCAACCTCGTCGAATGTGGCGATGGCGTGGCATTGTTATAGGAAGTTGGATATTTTGTGGGTTGTTGTTGGGGGAGAGATGAATTTCCTTCACATAGAAAGTGGCGGCGGCGGCAACAACGTCATCGGCGTCATCTATTAGTGAGTGAGAGGGCGCCGACCTAAGCGAGGCGAGCGGCCTACAAACCTAGTGCCAGTGTGACCACGCGGCGATTCTCGTTTCGGACAACGACTGACGCACGGATAGAGACCGGAACGGGAAAGTGGCCATCTCCAGCAGAGTGTGTTGGACATTTCAATACTATCCGCGAAATCATGCTCCGACAAGAACAGCTCGTTCTCTCTAACAATGCGCACGTGAACGTGAATTTCAGGCACGTGCAGGAGAGGGTTGCGTTCAACTTTTGAAACCATTCGGCCACGCGATCTGTATTTAAGGAAAGCGACAGACGGCAATTTCCAATTTGCCCCAAAATCTCCAAGCACTTCAACACTTTTGAATTTTAAATCGAGTCGGCAGTAGGCACTTTTTTTTAAATAACGAAACAGGAAATTAAGCATTACTGATGCTCACTTTCACAAAACACATCAATTAATTTATTAGTGTACCTGGTATTAACCGGCCGTGTCTCATTTGCATTTTTATAGTCGTTCCAAAAAATGTGTCTTAAATATTAAATTATTCCTTCACCCTTAAGCTTTGAGGTTATGTTGAGGAAATTCTTTACCCAAATCTCCAGCCGCATCAGTTACTCCATCTATTCCTTTTGACGCATATCGTTGGACAGAACTACTTTCGCGCGCGGAGGGGGGCGGAGGAGGAAAAAAACTTGAGAAACTGACCGCCGGCTATCAAAAAAAAGTTGATACAAGAACTGTTACAACACGTTTCAGTGTGGAGGGAGGTGGGGTGATGGTGATGAATAATGGACGTTGGTCATCCCCATTCCCACCCCAAAAAAACTTTTACTTGTTGTATTGAGGGCTCGTCAACGAAAGCGAGAAAAAGATCCGACCAGACCGGAAGTAAGTGCGCTGGCGGCGCGTCACCAGCGAGGCCACTTAGGCCAGGTAGCCAGTACCACCAAAACTAAACTGACACGAACCTTCTCTATTTCAATGAAAGGTTGAATACATTTTATTTGACTGCTAAACTTCATTTTTGAAAAGATTGAAATGGATTAAAATAGTTAAGACATCAAATTTAAATTGAACACAGGAATTTACTTTTTGGCCGCTTTTGCTCAGACAGTTTAAACAATGCGAAGCTTTTAAAGAAAATGACAAACAAGGAAAACTGAGATATTTGTTAAGGAGGTCCAGCGACGTGTTCGCTCTAAACAAAACCCAGGAGGCGCCCCGGTAATTTTGCCTAACCCACATTTAGTATAAGCTACCTAGGTAGGGATCTTTTAACGTGTACCAGACATCGTACAAACACGGGTCCCACGGTTTTACTTTCATTTTGGAGAAAGAAGTTTTTCAGGGATTTCTCTCGCCCGAAAAATGCCAAGTCTCGGTCGGGAATCGAACCCGCGATCACGGAAATAACAGCTAGACACGAGTCGCCATTACTCCGTATCGTTCCAATTGCCGCATTTTTTCGCGACACCCTGTAGCACGACTGTCTAGTCACGCCGCAGCGCGTATGCGCTACCGGCGAGCGATTCACTGAACGGCGCACGTGGCCCAGCACCAGCCTATGGCGACCGCTCAGCTAGCGCTCGCCGACCGCTTTTCGCTACATCTATGAGCCACTGCGCACCGCTCCAATGCACCACAAACTAGTCGCGAGCAGACAGGTGACTAACTAGTCATGCAGAAAAAATTCCATTACCAATAAATTTCAAAATAAATTTACCGAATTGTAAAATAACTACACGGTTACCGATTTTTAACGCAAGAAAAATTGTCACTGAAAAATAACGAATGTTTAATTTCTTTCTTTCTAGCTCATTTCACAAAATTCTCTAGAATGGAAGCCAAATTTTTAAAATTCCCCACGCATGACCTAAAAATTCCAGGAATTTTTCAAGTAAGTTATTCCATAAAGACTGTAAAGTAATACCAAGAAACCATTCAGCGAGCGAATTTCTTTAAAGTAAAAGAACAATGAGTTTTTAACGACAGGGCCATGGCGACCCCAAGTCTGTCAACCGCCGCACCGCTTTCGCCGTCGAACCGAGACCGGATGTACACCGACCAACGCGTCCACCCAAACAAAACCGAAAAAAAAACTCCAAATGGCCTAATTCGCCGAAAGTGGTCAACGGTCAGTGGTCTCTGGACCATCTCCAGCCACGCGTTCAACATTCCTACGCGAAACCAGAACTCCAATTTATTCCCCCAATCACTTTTACCTGCCAGTTGACAAGTCAGGCGTGCTCACCGACAACCGACGTGTGTTGACCGAAATACGCCAGCCTCACTCTATACCTTATCCAAAGGTAAACTCACCAAAAAAAAACTCAGCCGGAAGTTAAAACTACTTTTGACAATCGTTTTTCGAGAAGAAAAAAATGAAACTATGCACGAATACAAAATTTCGTTTTTAACTGCTTGTTCTGGTCCCGTTTTACGCTTCTATCGACCAATTTCTAATTTTTACCACGCAACAGAACGAGTTTTACCGGCAATAATTCCCCCCCACACGTCCCCCTAGGGCGTAGTACACCACTCAACGTGCATAAATTAAAATATAATTGAATGCATTTCCGCAACACGACGAGAATTTGGGGCACACGAGCTTTTAAAAAAAATTAAGTCTTCCCGATTTTAAATATACATAAATATATTGTAATACACGTGGGGCGTCGATTGTCGACACAAAGTTTACTAATGAACTGCATCGAGTAGAGCGCAACTGCATTGATCCAGATTTTGATGGCGTTCAGAGCCAAAAATTAACTATTTGCCCACTAAACATTTAAACAATTTCGACGACCATAACTAAATATTCTAGTTTAAAAACCAATTACATTACAATCCTTTTTGAGAAAAGATTATTGTTCCAAAAAAAAAAATAAACAGATTGGGGATATGGTGACGTCATCATCACTTACGCAATAAATTAGTAAAAAAAAATAATATGCGAGGCTTTTCTACAATACAAAACACCACATTTGATTTCACAAACAACTTAAATTTAACAATCTTTAATCTGAAATTTTTTTTAATGTGAAACTTAACTAAAGAAATTAAATTTAATAAGTGAACATGGGTTCAATTAAAAATCAACTTGTTTTGGGGAGTAGAGGACATTTAAGGTCAACTTGTGGTCCAAAGAATTTCTTGCCACAAACATAAAATTTGAATTTAAAAAAAAAAACGAGATTTGGTAATTGATTAACGCAGATGGATTTTAAAGGTCAAACTGGTCATTCGTACACAATTAGGCAAAATTGCGACAAGTTTACTTAGCAGCAACTTCTACCGCTGGGCCTAGAAAAAACTACCAGCGTGATTTCAGAATTAACAGACAATACCATAGAAAATTTATCAATTCTTGGCCAAACAAAGCCATATTTCATTTCACAGAATGACGTCATAATTCATTCCCAACCGAAAATTCTGCATTCTCTCCCCTCCCCTCTCATAGGATCAAATTTATAACTGTATAAATGTGATTCTTTTGTGAATTATGAAACCCCCGGGACAGGTTTCTCTCATCGATTCCAAATGAAGACCCAAACAAAGTGACAAATTTAAAATCGCCACCCCAAACTTGAGCATAATAAACCGCATGGCCCAATTAACAAAAACCGGCTGCTAAACCCTCATATCCGCCAATAATCCCCCCAACCACACCACCACTACTCCAATCCGTTCCTCATCCAACACACGTCTCCACCCCTGAGAATTGAACAGACAAAAAATGCCCCCCAGAGACTCCGATTGTTCCGTGCGCCCACCCTCTTGCCTCGAGGGGCCCCGCCAACAAAACCACACAACTCCACCACCTCACGTACAATCCCACCCATCAACACCAAACCCGATCAAAACCAAACCGCAACAACTTCGCCCGTCTCCGGGAGATCCATAATCCACGATCCGAGATCCATCCTCGTTAAAAAACCGCTTCGAATCCACGAAATTGGGCAACCACGGCCCCCATATGCTCGCCCAATGAAACCATAGGGGAGTGGCGGCTCGTTCCACCCGTCGGCCACCGACCACACCGCGACCGCATGGCCAACCGAAAAACCCTCCCAGCAATGGAATTAAAACACGCAATTAAAATATTAACGCCCCCAATACCATGTCTTTCGACACAAGTAGTACCCCCTTCGACAAACAGAATTAATTTTTAAAATTTTAAATGGGGGTGGAGAGAAAAAATAAAAAATTTTGCTTACCGATTGGACAGGCATTTTCAATACAGGTCCTTCGTCTTTTCTTCCCACCGCACGAGTTCCCCAAAAAAATTGTTCAGCTTTCTTCTTAGTTAAGGGGGGCCTTTTAATTGGTGGCCTTATTTTTTCTTCTTAAAAACTCAATAAACGTGGCGATGACCCGAATTTGTAAATGTGGACGATTGTTGTAATTGGTGTTGTTGACGCACACACCACGAGGTCAGGAGTAGGACTGGACTAGGTAGTACTAGGCAGGTGTGATGTTCCTTCCCCCACGAGCACACTCACACTCACTTTCACTGGAATGCCCTTTGGAGCGCAGCACCACCACCTTGACTGACCATTTCACACCCTCGTTGAATCGGGCCCCCCTCTAGCGGCCCTCATTTACATACACAGAAATGAGTCGCAAAAGGATTTCGATTGTTCAATACTCCCGTACGTGACGACACACCACGCGGTTTTTAACACAGCCGATGCGGGCAAGGCCTCGTCCGTGTGTTGGTGCCGGTGATGACGACGAGCGAGCGGAAGTTTAAGGACTCGGTGGTCTCGGACGTGTCCAAGTCGTCTGCAATGGAACAGTCAATGCGCAACGCACATATGCAATGCGGCGTGTGTGTGTACAGTAGTGAGTGTGCGCGCAGCGGCGGCGGCACGAGCACATGGTCTTCGCGCGCGCTCATTGGTCGGAGCTGGTGGGCCGGAGGACGTTCACACCGCGGCAACGTCACTTCCGGCGAGAAGCGAGAGGGGGCGCGTTCAGAAATGAGGAGAGGCGGGATGGGAGCGTGCACTGGATTCACATTTTATTTTCGGTGCAGCAGTGTCTAGATTTTTGCGCAACGTCGAGATCGGAGGGAAGTGACGCAATATTTATAATCCCGGCATTTTTGTGCAGGGTGCGTTGAGACATTGAAAGAAAATGGATTCTGATAAGACAATACTTCTCGTTCTCGAATGCGTGTGTGCACTTGAATTTCAAACGCGAGCGTTTTGATATTGGAACGTGCGAGGCCTAATCCGTGCAGGGACAAGACGGCTGCTCGGCATGTTTGTCCCGGCATGTTTTTGTGAAGAAAATTGCACTATATTTCCTAATAAATCATAAAAATACAGTCAAAAATGTCGGATAGTGAGACACATTTTTCCCGTCAGTTACAGAGCACTGTTTGCACTGTTGAGCACTTTTTTTTTACTGTATTTTTCTGATTTATTGGGAAATATAGTGCAATTTTCTTCTTAAAATATGATCCGTATCGGCGCGTTCCCGAACACTTTCTATTTATGTTTGTGAAGGATGCTTTTAGACATTGGAAAAAAATGGATTCTGATAAGATAATACTCGAATGCGTGTGTGCACTTGAATTTCAAACGCGAGCGTTTCGATATTGGAACGTGCGAGGCCTAATTCGTGCAGGGACAAGACAGGTGCTGCTCGGTCTCGAATGACAATTCGCCCAACTCAAATGTGTGCACGTGAATTTTAAACCACACGTGCGGTGCAGCAGGGTTGCGTTTGACTAATAGTGTCATTCTGCCATCCGATCTGTATTTCGGGAAAAATGCGCGCCATCTCAATATCTTTTCTGTCCCAATCTCGAGAGCAATTGACATATTTTAATGCCTTTAAAGTTGTTTTAATTAAAATGAATTTGGTGCAACTTATCCGGAAAATGATTGGTGTTCGTGAAATTAAATTAGCGAAGTTTATGGAGATGCACGGAAATGTCATTTTGTTTGGGGTCTGACACGCACACGTCAATTTTATATCAGCACGTTCTGCACCAAACAAAATGGCATTAGATTTTTTTGCAGCAGTCGATTCAATTATGCAAACTGGCACGTTAGTCATCAAACAAAATAACATTTCCGTGGTGCCAAACGATCAATAATGAAAACGCCGTGAATGTTCCACGATTAAAAATGATCGAAAAAAATCGATTTCTATAGAAAAAGAAGTGTTTATTGGTTACTGCATTATGATTTGGCGAGACAGTTTCCATTTCGGAACGCGCCCCACTTCGTCCATACTGCAGCGTTACGCGCAAAACGACACGCGTCATAATGACGTCAAAAAATAAAAAAATTCATTTTCTCTCGTCCCATAACACAAATTGTATCACTTTTATTGTGAGCAGGAAAAAAAGAAACTACAGAAATCAACGATTCCTGTTTTGTATTGTTTTTTTTCTGCTTTCATCCTCACATCGTTTCTCCACACTTTCTTAATTTCTACTCCACCCCCCAAATTGCGTCTTATAAGGGCGGGGTCAAAAACAAAATTTTTTGTTAGTCGTTTGTTTATATTTTTATGATTGGATAAACGGTGTTGTAAAAAAAATTCCCATTGTGGAGGCCGTTAACTTGTTGCTTATCGAAAAATGCGGGGGCGGTTGATTATTTGCTAATAGAAATATTTTCTACATGTACCATTGGTACATGTTCGGGTGTTTGGACGCAATGCGTAATTTCTAAATACGAAGGAACGGAACAACTTGTTACCGAAAAAAAGTATTCGAGCGAAGAATTCCAGGAAATGAAATTCACACCGACTCTTCTCAATCACTTTCACAAACCAATTTCACAATCATTTTCACAACCTTTAATCAAAAATGCGCATGTCCATAGAACAACAACAAATTGCTGATTTATCAAAAGTAGTGATGCGATATCAGAAAAACCATTAATTGGTTCCGATTAGAGGAAATAAATGACTTGCTTTCTTAGTGCAACCACGATTTTATGAACTTTCCCCCTCCCCTAAAAAAATAATAAACCGGAAGTAGACGAATGTGGTCTTCAAATACCATTAAAGAAGTTGAAAATTCACCTTACTCGCGTCAATGAAATTCGAATCTAGATTATTAGTAAAATGTCACTCGAAAAGCGAACGCAAATAATGCCACCACCACCGGGTCGTGCGACCAGCGGAACCGGAAATGGAAATTTGAGATTATGCCGGATCATCGAAAGAGCCAGTTAAGGCACAAAAGTAAAAAAAATGTCTTTTTTATTGGTTTTATTATTTTTGTGTCGGTTGGGAGTTGTGGTCTGACAATTCAAAATGTTTCTTTGAATATTGATTTCTTAATCTATCGTCTTACGAATGAATTTTTCTCCGTTACAAAAAAACAGAGACAAATGTACAACACTCGAGGATCTCAACTCTTTACTCCCGATGAACCAAAACAAATAATCCTAAACAGAAGAGCACAGCATACTGGGGAAAAAAGAGACAATCGAAAATTACCGAGTGAAATCTAATTAATTACTTAAGTAATTAATATGTATTTTTACATGTATTAACACCGAAAAATCCTTCCTGATTCATCACAAAAGCTCTCATTTCTTTTCATTTCATAATTTCATCTATTTGTCGAGAAAAAGTATTCTCCTAAAAATTTCAAATTGTACAACTGCGAGCCCAAGTTGAGTTCATGCCAGAATTCGTACCCCAGATCTTTGACTTGCGTGGTCAGCGTTTCGAGACCAGAGTTCGAATCCAGCGACTACAATTACCAATTTCTAAACTGCTACTTTCTGAAGTTGGTCACACCGTTTGATTTGTATCCAGGACTGTCCTGGATACACCATAAAACAAAATTAAGATTTCTCATGGTACTTTTAAACGATGGAAGCCCGAGGAACACATGTTGGTAAAAGAAAAATAAATCCACGCTCACTGAAAACTGTAAATAACATTTAAATTAGATCAATAACTTACTTTAAATTTAGGATAATCGTTCATTAGAATGGTAACTATGCCGACGTACGGAACAAACCTAAACGACAACAAAAAAAAATATCAAAATTAACACATTTCGCCAAGACAATGTAAAATTAGTTTTTCTCAAACTTATTCAATTATACTAAAATTGATTTGGATGATTCGCTGGACGCGAACTCAGGGTGAACGGCTACAAGACACGACACTGTAGTGTTA
>JAQGBY010002879.1:0-21161 GCA_034698785.1 Mycogona germanica | reverse complement strand
GCTCGACTCGGCCCAAATCCGTTGCACCATCACTAAAAACGTCCTGAATACACACGCAGGGCGGACGGATTATTATTTCCTGTCATGCGCGCCACACTATAGCTGTCTCCGGCAATAGAGGCACGTCATATTTTGCATTATGTGTCTGCAAAGGGGCAATGAAGATTAACGACGGATTATAATTACGGCTAAAGCGCACAATAAATGACTAATAACCGACGAAGAAGTTACAGGCCGGCACGAAAGCGAGTAACTAGTAAATTCAGGAGATTATTTTCCTATTTACATGTGTTGTTGTTGTTGAAGACGAACGATTTTTTTTATAACGTGAAAAACACAAATAATTTGTAATTGCAATTTGTGAGGCGGTACAAATTGGCTTACATATGGTGCAGACCCTTAAATATTCTCCTCAATCGCGATTTCACAGAACACAAAAATGTGATATGTAGCCGAGCATTTCCTGCATACTAATTTCTTAAAACAGTAAATTAATCATAAGACAACAAACACGGGACAGGATGCTGTCCTAATGGAAATATGCTTTTACAATAAATAAAAATATCAATTGTACAGTGCAGTGTACATGTACAATCGAAAGCACACCTACGAGTAACTCGTACATAAGTTTTCAAAATTATTGCTCTGCAGAATGAAATTACATTCGAAAAACACAATAAAATACTTATGTAATTTTTATGTTGGCACTGCATTTTTGTTATACAGCGCATTCAAATTACTCATACATGCGCATAAAGCGCAAAATAAAACTATGTAAACCCACTTTTTGACCAACCCTCGTTACGGGAAAACTAAGTGCAATCGGCGGGCGCACACAAAAGTACACCGACACAACGCATACCACGTGTAATTTATCGTGACATTAACTACCGTTGTCTGTAAGCCACCAATTGTTGGCTTCACAAAAAGCCCCACCACTATGGGAGGGCCAACTCTATACAAAATGCGGTTTTCAACCTGCCTGATCAGTCACCGAATTCCCCTTCCCTATTTATAGCCCCTATACAGTATATATAGAGTCTTTTCCATGTACCCACACGGATCCGCCCCTTCCGAACATTTTTTTCACCGACGGTTCGACGGTTTAGTAGGAATCACACAATAACCATATTTAATGTCAGGGCCTTCCATGTGGATCGAAAACAGTTTACTCCAGCAACAATTGCCCGCCAATCATCCAAAATTAATCCTTGGAAACTATTGTGTCCCATGCATTTTCTAACAATCGAATACAGGCTGTCTCAATAGTATATAACGTACAGGTAAATGAATTTGAATGTGAATTAATCTACAGTAATTCATGTAATTCATGTATAATAGAATGTCAAGTCAATTTAAAATCGACTTCTTCGTTTCATTCAATGATCATTTCTTCCGCTAGTGTAATTTCTGCACGATAATTGACGATTTCCTGGGAACTGGCTGAAGATGCGCATTGTTGGATTGAATTAACAGTAAATGTCTTTTAACGGCATCAGAATATTTGCAAAGTTAGGGCGAGTTCGATCTTTTAAATTAGCACTGAAAGGTCACAGACGATTCAAAATCAAAATGCACTTACATACATTAATTAGAATGCGGTTGATGATGCACTAGCGAATCAACGTCCGATTAATATTTAAATGTCAAAGATGAAATGCGTCGGCACATAAAGTAAGTCGAAAGACAAAATAAAAAAAGGATAACGAGTGTTAATTATGCGTGCGACGAAAGCAGTAGTTCTAAGAAATAAGAATTATTGCACGCTTTGATCATGCATGCGCACAAGCACAGCATGATTTAATTTAATATATACGTAGATCGATCGAAACTGGTCAAACGACCTAGGAGAGATTCAAATTTTCACACAGTAAAAGCATTTTGATTGCTCGTGTTATACGTGTATGCACAATAAATGCATATTGATCTTATAAAAGGTACGTTAATATCTCTATTCGCACATACCTGCATGGCAAAATTAGCACTCTCATCAGTTGTGATCGAAAACAATGCAAATGCGCACGTCCAAAAGAAGAAACTGAAAAGTTAAAACCAGTAAGTAGACGACCTAAATAATAAATTCTTCAAATTATTTTCGCGGATGATGATGGAGTGTAGCGTGGTCAGTCATCGAGATTCTTACCGATATCATTTCTTTCGTCGTATTGTATCCTGTAACTTTCGGATTACGCCGCTATACTATCTAGCATTGCTTTTTCAATTTAGTTATATATCTGAATTCGTTTGTGCTTTTTCACTTTTCTATTTCAATCAACCATTCCTAAAAACAAAAATAATAAATCTAGGAACATAGATCCGATTATTCTTAAACTTGGGGCCACGAAATTGACCTGAATAAACTGCGCGATTCCGAACGGGCTGAATGAGCTTAAGGGCGGAGAGGATACAGCGCCTCCTATTGACCACGGTTGTCCAAAACACGCTTGAGATAACCGTGGCTGACTAATCGAAGGACACTCGGGATTGGACTTGAACGCGACCCCGACACTATTATTATCCCCTTTGGTAGATCTTTCTGAGACCCGATACACAATGGACACGACGATGAAATTGCTCTGGTTGTACGCAGACGAATTTCAGTCGAGACCATCTCCCATTTATGAACATTCACCTTTGCATAAGGCAATGCAGACAATAAAGAGTGCGTCGAGATTTGTGTTTTACATCAATCACAAACAAGCAAAACTGAACACCCAATTGACCTGTATCTACAATCATCATCAATTGACGTTACAGCTAGCTGTCCAAGAGGAGGATGACAGGGTGACGAAAACGCGATAATAATAAATATCCATATTTCACGGGAATCAAATTGTGTTTTTGAGCCATCAACGTCAATTGAAAAATGAAATTTCTGCCTATTCTGGATTTAGGATTTCGTTTCCTTATTTTGACAATTTTTAGATAAGGGTCGATCAGATATTACGAATATTTATTTATGTGGAGTACTCGCTTGCAGAGCCATGGAAAACTGCAGTTTACAAAAACGGTAGACGACAACAAAGGTGGGCACTAACGAACAAAGGAAGAGACAAAGGTTAGCGACCAGGGGTCGCAGGAGGAAACCAATTGGTGGCTCAGGTTCGGTATTGGGAATCCCACCCTCCCCCACCCAAGGCCTTACATCACGGACACCCATAGAGGGAGAGCGAGAGGTACGCACGTGTTCGGTCATTACGTTTGGAGAACGGCGAAATCGCATTACCCACCCCCAAACCATCACCCCTCCCCCTGCACCACCCACCAACCAGCGTCTACCCGTTGGAACACGCCGACGTCGAAAACCTCCACACGCACGTCCGAACGGCGCATGCGCGCCCAGTCAGCATTACCGGTAGCATTAATTTCGCCCGTCAATTCCTATTAGCGTCTTGACAGCGCCCCCCGACTACGCGGGGACTGGTACTGGCGCGCGCGGCCTGGGTCCGCACACTGGGGATCTTTATAATGCCTATTAACGCGTGTTTACTTAACCAACGCTGGAAATCACTCCGCCGGCGCGACTATGCATGCGTTTGCACACGCCATACTCGTTGACGAGTCACGCCGTTGGGCTCGGACAAAGCGGTGCGACACTAGCCCGACTAGTCTCGGTAACATGTTTTTCCCGTACTCACTCTAGAATTTAAAAATAAAAACTACCCGGATTCTGAATAGGTTATTTCGGGTTGTTCAGTCCCGAATTCCTGAAACCGGAAGCGAGAGGTTTGTCCAGACAAAGCTAAACATTAATGGGTATGGTCGCACTACAGGCGTTACGTCCCCTCATGGTGCTGAGGCACTATGCGAGGGGAACGACCAGTACCCCGGGATCGAAATTTTCGAGAGCCCGCGCCGGGAATCGAACCCGGGACCGACGAGCCACATACAGTCGCTCAACCAACTGGGCTACGACGAGTCGTAAAAATCTTCGGCGCCCTGTGATTAGCTGATTTGGTGACGTTTCGCAAACGTCACCAAATCATCCAATCACAGGGCGCCGAAGATTTTTCTCCGCGCGGAGGATTCGTCGGGAAACCATTCCCAGTAAATAAATATACAAAATAGTAGATCTGAAGAATACAATTTCATTTATTCTAATTTCTTGGGTAGTGACGAAAATTTTGGTGAGTTCATACGTCTATCATTGTGTTTTTTGTAAATCTACAATTTCTTAATTTTTCCTGAAGAACAGAAGTAAATGTTGTCTATCGACGATCTTGATGCCGACTCTCGATTGCAGTCCAAGCAAATATACAGAGTAATATATTTTTTGTTAGCAAATAAATTTGCTACTATAAAAATGAAGCTATATCGATCTTGGATTCGTTAAGCCGCTCCAGCACCAGCTTGGGTCTAGCATTTGAAGTTTTAAAAAAAGCTGCAATGATGTATTTAATTAAAACACTGATATAGTAAAATGTACAAAACGGACGGACTCCAACAGATGAAATTAAAATTCGGCTTTCTTACATTACTCACGCGTAAGCGAGCAAATTCAACTAAAAGGCTACCCCCCGGATGGTGCTTCTACACAAAATCCGCTGCTTTGAGTGATTGCAACCCTACAACAATTCCATGGGCAGCTCTCTTTCACTGTGACTGTGAACAATATAAATACATTGGAGCGACGAACAAAGTGAGCAAACTCCCAAGCACAGCAAGCGTGCCATAAATGAACCAAAAAATTAAGAGCATTAAAATAATAAATTAAAAATAGACTTGACAACAAGCAGCGAATCCTTTCCTTTGAGGGCAGATAGCGTTTTAAACGTCCAATGCAAGCATGGTATCGTGAAGTATATCATACGTAAATGTCATTATGCGTAGGTGGTCACGTGTACGCATCAAATGCAGCAACACGTCGCTCTACATTTGCATATCGAATCACGGGGAAAACGGTTATCTGCGGAAATCTCCCGCCAGGTGTTTCACCTGACTATTAATAATCGAATCGCATGTGCGCCGCTCGCTCACCTGAGGGTCCACACATACAGAGAAATGATTAGGATATTTTATTTACTGTCCAGGAGCGATCGCAATGAACGACTAACGCAATATATTAAAAAAAGAGCAACAGCATGAAAATTATTATCGGAAAACAATTTATTTCCGTCGCAGAAATGAAGTCGACGAAATACAGCAAATGTTTCAGTTACAGTCGATCATTATGTGGAAAATTGCTCCTACTTGGTGACTGTTGATGAGGGAAATACAGTGTAAAGCTGTCTTCACCAATCAAATAGAGGTTTGACAAACGACATTGACGTTTGTTTTTTTTGAACAGCCTGTTTCTCATTGAAAAACGTATTATATTTGTGACAATGGCATATGACAAAGAAACAAATTTGAAGCCTATTCTTGTTGAGACGTTCCATAGCTTCACAATGAAATGAGATATATATATACACACACCGGGTTATAGAGAATTCGAAGTAAACCAATATTCGCTGATATTCAAGTGCTTGTCAGTAACAAACATATGGATTGACTGGTGGACAGTTTGGTATTGAGCGAATCAATAACTCAAAGGACACATAAGGTTACGTCATTGTGTTGTAAAAATACATCTACAAATAATACAGTAATATAATCCAACCGTTTCGAACAGTTTCCGAAACATTTCCACCAAACTTTCAGAAATTGACGATGAAATTAGGAATTCCCAATTTCTCCGTCGGAGTTGTATCTTGCGTGAATCTCAAAATTTAAATGAAATCATTCTTGAAAATATTCATCTACTGCATGTGAATTGAAATATCCATAAACCATAAAAATGTCCAGCCTTTTTTTAACGTCATTGAGAATTTGGAGTTAGATTAATTACAGGTATACTTTTCTCGATCATTGAATCAGTATAAACTTTCCTTATCCGGAATGCACGCGTAAGTAAATACATTTCAGATATATCAACCATATTTTTATACACTATTGTTAAATCAATGTAAATTTTGGCTTTTAAGTCAATGCTATAGTCAACATATTGCCCTTAAATGAGCGATAAAAGCTCATGTCGATACACGAAACGCTTTCTTTAATCCAGCGTTTTCTAGGTACAAATTGCTGAAATACTTTTTCAGTATAGCGAATGTCAAAAAGAGAGTAAAAAACACGAAATGATACATAGTGTATATAAAATAATATATACTATATGCAAATGAAAACAACAACAAAAAATGAACTTCATTTCTTGGAAAGTGGGACACGCAAAAAATATCAGAAATATGAAACGCCTATTCTTTCCAATTTCATAAAATGGAGAATCTTCTTTTTGTGTGGATGTACTTAATTTCCTTTCTCTATTCTTCTCGTCGTTGTTTCGACTCCAGCAAAAGTCTGTAAATCTGCTAGAAACCTATTTTCCTCTCATTGTTCCCCCTCTTTCTCATCAGCCCCACCTACTACCAGGCATTACAGGAAGCCAGTGGTTTTCGTAGTATTAAGAATGTTGGTCTCCGTCTGTCTTCGCTCCAAGAAAAACAATCAATATCATAGCTGCGCCAGTAACGTCATCTACCATATCGGGGCCTGGAAAAACAATGTCAAGAAAAACTAAAGATGTGTCAAATACGTGTTCTATAGCCATACCGCGAATTGATGTATATTAATTAAAGAACAAAAAACTTATTCCACTGTCCATAAGCATAAAATTACGCGTTAAACAATGATCTTTCTGTATTAAAGTACTATTTAAAACACACAAACTAATTCAATATTAGGTACTTCTCTAGCTGCGTTTCGTTTCGGCGTTTAACTTATAATTATGACTGCAACAAAAATAGAAGCATGATTTTAAAAAATACCGATGCACAGAAAACCATAATTTAAAATATGTTCAAATCATTCAAGATGGAATTTTAGTAGTTTCCCTGCTTCTGTACACCACATGGATCTGCAACGCTAAACGGAGATGACATTTTCATCAGGACATCGGGATCAAATGATCGAGAGCCCACGCCGTGAATCGAACCCGGGACCTCCGAACCACAATCCGTCGCTAAACCAACTGCGCTACTACGAGTCGTACCACTACTATTATGTTAAATCAATTTTAGTGTGTGAGACGCAGTTTAAATACAATGAATTGCTTTGCGAAAATATTGGTGGAATGGGTTAAAAATAGTGATTAAACATGTAATGTAAAACAAACAAATGACGTATTGTATTTAAAAATAACTTGGTAAGACCGCATTATGGCTGCGTAAAGATCCGCTGTTCTAGAATGTGGATGAAGTCTTATATATGACCTTGTTCTTCCAGCTCGATTGACGCTCTCGTCTCACAGAGAGGTCCACCAGATTTGACGAAGAGCACAAAGTCAAAAGATAACTCTCGAGATGATGTTCACAGTCATAGCGCGTTCAGCACTTTCCCAAAAAAAAAAAACGATCTTCCACTAACCCATTGTGTGTTGGGTGAATACTGGGGAGGAAGCGGGCCGCGTGATCGAGTGAGTATCATATTTTGACAGTCACCCTATCTTGCCGGTTTAGCTATGGAATCAAGTCTGTGAAGATAATGGCTAGCGCTGCCAAAACCGAAGAAAAACAAGAACAAACCCGATTTTGGCTAAGTATTATCAGAAACAATATTAATGATACCGAAATACGAGCTCAAAATAATAGATTTCCTTATCCCCGCCGTCGTTTACTACCAGTAAACCTGCATTACCAATTGTTAAATAATAAATCACCTGGAGCAAACAAAGCACCACATGTGATCAGATATCAATTCGCGCGTTGTCCAAACAAGAACACATAAACAGAGAAAAAAAACCACTAGTTTATGAAATAATGATCACAAACCTAAATTTAGAAAGCCGCCTTTCTAAACACCACTTGGACTACAACGAGATCAACAGTTTCCGGGGTATGTCGTCACCAGAAAATGAGTTGTACATGAGTATCAAAAAAGGTGTATAATTAGCACGCATGAGTGGGAAGGGGAGGGCAATTTTTTAATATAACTGCCTGCTCAAATCAACCCTCATATGCATAACATAAGCACACGTCTATTTAAGAGTCAACTATCGATTTTAGACGTCAAAACGTAACAAAACATAGCCCTGAGCAAGCTTAGTATTTTCACAAAAAAAAATAGAAAATTAATGTCAAGATGATGCAAGATACCGTATTATTTAGGTAACCGAAGAGCCAAACGCAAAAAAAACTATATTTTTTTTCTTCTCTCTTGGCACATAAAAAGGTGGACGATTCACCTTTACACGAGGCCATGTCGTAACCGCGATCGATGGCACACACCAACATAAGCCTATTCGTAAAGCGGTGCCAATTTATTTTACAACACAATGTACACAGATAGGTTTTAAAAAAATTACCTAACGAAATTGAGAAAAACGATACAATTGATGCAAAAAATTCAAGGTAAAAGCTATTTCATTCTTTCTAGAGTACAACATCGCCGGTAGAATAATTATTCTACACCTGTAATATGCACTTCAATAGAAACGTTATGGGAAACGTTTAATAGAAACATTATGGGAAACATAATAAAAAAATATTCATAATAAATTCATAATAAATTTATAATGAAATAGGGAAATAAATTTATTATGAATTTATTATGAATATTTTATTATTATATTTCAAGTACGACTTTAACTCTTATATACTTATTATGGGAAACGTTTGTTTTTCCCCAAATAACGATAGTTACCAACATTTACTAACTACTACATCATCGATAGTTTGGGCACTATCGTCCATCACTGGCCCTCGTTTACCATCTCCCTTTCTCTCCACGACACCCCAGGGCGAGGGAGAGGGAAGGGATGAGGTGGACTCCATGAGGGTGAAAAACCATATCACCGCACGTGAGAGAGACCCCCAAACGAATGAGGCGCGCGCCTCTCTCGCACGTCCCGACAAAGGAGAAACTCCGGATAAATCTACATAATAACTCATGAAATTTAGTCAATGGAAACATGAAAAATCGCGTTCCTCATTCCCTTACCGCATGGATTGTGAGTGTGCGCGCGCGCTTGCGACGGCGGCCAGTGATATCGCGAAACTTTTACGAGTAATGCCCACCTCAATTCGAAACGCCTCGATCGCAGAGCAAACAACAGGAGCACTGGAGATGGGAGGGAGGGGGGGAGAAAGATGGTGGTTGGAGGGGGGATGGAATAGAGTTTAACATGACTTGCTCGGCGTTCTGATTGGAGAAGTGTTTCACCAAATGTACCCAGTCAATTCTTGGAGTTACCGCTAGATATGAAATACTTATAGTCGAAGTAGTTTCCAGCACGCTGCGGGACTACGAAATGAGTGACCATCTCCAGATGCGATGAACCGAAATTCAGTTTTATAAAAATATAATCATCATAATGTCCTTTTATTAAGACATTTTAATCAACAGTCTCCTTATTGAATATAATTAAAAGAACGATAACATCACCATTTATATTAGTAATTGATGTCATCATTTGTTTGTTCAATATTAAAAATTAATAGTAACTTCTACTCATCGCTGACAAACGATGCGTTCAGCCAATTTTCGAGCAGAAGTGGTCGTGTTTGCAGTTCCTTCTTTTGTTTTGGGAATGGAATTTACAAGAACTTCTTAAAATTATCTTAAAATTATACTTGATTTAAGTAGCGTCGTACTCTTATTCACTTCCGTTCTCTAAATTTAGGTTAGTGAAACGTAACAATTTAAGCATAGACATGAACAACCGAAACAACATATTTGAAAAAATTATTTGTTTTCAGGTAATAATTCATACTGATATTGATGCCATATGTTCAGCAATAAACATTGACATGAGCGATAAAAACGTGTACGACTTGTCGTAGCGCACTGTGGTACGGACTGTGGTTCGGCGGTTTCGGGTTCGATTCCCAGCGCGGGCTCTCAAATATTCGATACCGGGGTACTGGTGAAAATGTGCCTCTCACATAGTGCCTAAGCACTGAGAGGGGTACAGAATCTTCCTGTTGTGTACACTTCAGTGAATTAAAAAAACAAAAAAAAATACACTTAGATGCGTTTTACGTCCCTCCTCAATCGCATGATAACGTTTCTAATGTGCAAACGTATCCTAGCTACAGAGCCAGGAAAAAAATCCCTGGCTCAGTGACGTAGCAGCTCAAACCTCCAAATTATTGGACTAGGGAAGCGTGCATGATTAATGCGAGAAGAATATCTTTTGGCGAATTTAGAAGAGTCACACCGAGGCTCTATGTGTTTAGACATGGAGTCACCCCGTGTGTTGGGGACGGTGGCGGGGAGATTAGTGGGGGGCGGGGGGAGAAGCATGAGCAACCTTGCGTCACGCCACCATTTCCCCAATGCACACCTCGTGAGCATGACTTCGACTTTCCATTCGTGAAAAGGTGGCAGGGTAAACCGATTTTATTCAAATTAATTTTACGCCAGCTTGAATAGGTTAAAAAGTGTTAGTTTTTGCGGAAAATTAGCCCTCCTAAAATCCTATTTTTTCTGTCGAATCACGGTTCACACCGACGACTGTCACGGACGTGAACCGCCAGGCGGAGCGAAAGAAATGAGTTGATCCCCCCCCCCCCCCCGAGAGCCACAATACTAAACCTAAGCCAGGGGCGTAACGGATGCAGCATTAGGGGGATCGAGCAAAAGTTACAGTAATCAGTGCGACACATGTGAAAGAATGAACGGAGCAAAAACTTCGAAAACAACATTTAAAAAAAAAGAACAATAAATGAAGGTTCAATAAAGTTAGGCGTCTCCTGAGTGAGCAGCGCAACGGTATCCTTCGGACGATCGGCTGGAGCGCCATCGTGCTGAAAAATGAAGAACTCTGAGATTTATTTCATGACAGGAAGCAGGCACACTTCATTAACAGTTCTGTTCGGTAGTAGTCACCGTTGATCCTTGTACCAGGTTCAACAAAATGAAACGCAGTGTGACCCAGAGATGAAGCATCAACGTTTACCATTACTGATTTTCAGAATGCTGATTTTTTGCACCGAGAAAGCTGCGACACTTTGATTTGTTCAGTCAACTCAGTAGCCCGAAGTTTCGCAAAGCATTTCAACCGAATTCTTTTAGTGATGATTCTGCTCACAGAGGTCTTGACTTTGCACCTACTCGTTAATAGCATCGATGTTGTCATCCGTTTGCACACAGTTTGATCGGCAAGCAGTTTCAGGGCGACGCTCAAAAGTTTCGTCTTGGTCTATATTTCTCAAAACATGTTTCATCCTAAAGTGCATCCTTTGTTTCGAAACTCTTTTAAGAAGTCGTTTTGCACCATACCTTTTGTTTTCTCGAAGAAATTTGATAGCAAACTTATCTTCTTTCGTGAGTGGCATTTTCACAGCTGATTATAGCTGACGCGCTGTGTAATTACGTATTGCATTGGAAGAGCACGCCATTCGCAAGTTGGGAAATTTGAAATTTGAGACCAGAAATTCAAAAAGAATACTTTTATCCTTTTTATCATCAAATTTCAAAATAATCCGACTATTTTTGGCGGTCTCATTAAAAATAATAAAATGAGTCCATAGTTTCAGATTTACCCTATATTTCAAAATTCTCTGTAAAATAATCTAGGTTTACAACAATACAGAGTATTTGACTTGCGTTCTGCCCAAACAGACATGGTAAGGCAGACTGAACCTAAGTAAAATGCGAGTATGCAGTTTTGAAATATTGAAAAGAAAAATACAAAATGCAATATTCAATGCGAAGATCAGTTTAAATGAACGCATTAAGTCTTTTATAACGTTGCATATTAAATATTTGCATTCCTTTGTAAGCTGAACACATATCTTTTAAAAGTAACTCAAGTAAGTAATAGCATTAGTGTTCAAGTAATGTTTGAAAGAACGAACGAACATTGAATCCTAAATTATGAAATAACCGCGACATTAAATATTGAACTAATCGCGACATTACCGCGTGCTTAATTAAAATGCGCTGAAAACTATTAAATGGACTTGTCTTTTGACGAATTTTGATGTTTAAGTTTTCTGGGGAAATGGTGTAGACTTTTCAGTTCTTTGAAATAGAACACCTTCGGTATTCAGCTAAATTAGAATTAATGTTTGGTGGGAATACACTATTCCAGATGCGAAGCACGATTTGCTACAAGACATATGCAACAGCATAAAATACTTTTATTGTAGTTTTGTAGGGAGATACAACATGTGACGCGAAGGAAGGGGGGTGGAGGGTCAACCCAAAGACTGTTAACTGCCACGCATGTCGGACGCTCGGTGAACTTCGAACGTGTGAGGTTACTAAGGTGGACTATGAAATGTTTTCCTTATTCTCCAATAGGTTATACACATAGTCCTGGTGTATATCCCTGTATATATATAATTCAGAGGCGATAAAAAAAATCCGAGCATAGAATGCAGGTAGATCTCTCGAGGGGAGCACAACTCAGAGCCATAACCACCATCGCCTTAGTGTATAGGCTACCGCTCGTTCTCGGTGACAAATTATTACTCGCGGTTCGGCCACATTATTCACCCCCTCACGCCCATTAAATGTGAATGAATGACCCTAACCCACTTTGATTCGAGTCACCCTTAAAAATCCCCTCCTTTCTCTCATTTTTATTTTTTGCTTCTCATCGCCTTATCCTCCCCTTACCCCCTTTCCTCAATTTTCTCCCACCCGTGAGCCCTTCGTCACTCCCCAATATAACGCCCTGTATAAATTAAGAAGATTTGGTACAACAGTGGGTCATGAACATACCAGAATATTTAATAACCGCAGCGTTTCGATCTCTTTGATAGTTATATTATAAAATAAAATGATTTTTTTCATGTTTAACATAACATTTGCAAATTTAAAAAAATGTTGCTCTTTAGCGAACATTATTGCCATTCAATTATTCTAAATTTATGAATTAAAACAAATATAAACGTATTTTTAAAAGGCAGAACTTACTCTTCATTTAATTTATCTGAGACATGATATTTAATTTTTAAAAAAGATGCCCGTGAGAATCTATTTTTTCTAATGTTTATACAAACGGGAGGGAAAAATTAAATACGATTTTTTTTACGAGATGGTAGCAATGAATGGGTCGCCCCAAAGTTTATGAAAAGCTGTCGCCTATAGATGTCGTAGCAGAATTTGACGAGTAGTCTCACATCGGAGCCAACTCTGAGAACTTGCCCATTGGATATGTGTGTGTGCCAAAGTGACTCAGCACGCAGAGGACTCCGCGACGCTCGCACGAGACCAGGGTTTCGAACCAGGTGCAGTCTCATAAAAAATGCAAATTTGCGCTCATTAGATATGCAACTTGTGGTGGCCGGACTAGACGCGCGCTCTCCACCCGCTCTTCGGCTCTCTTCGAGCGCCCGTCTAGATATTATATCGAGCGGGTGAATAATACCGGAGTCGGCATGAAAAATGGAAAATGTATCGACGTTAGGCCTAGCGAGTGAGCCACAGCCAGCACATGCGCTACTTCATGCACGCGTCACGCATGAGCTTTCTAAATCGGTGTGTATGTGTGCAAAATGGGTTCCCGAGACCCTGAGCGCGTTCCAGAATCTAAGAGTCGCCTGCAATCTCACTAAGATGATGTCGCTGTAATCGGCAATAGCGATTATATAAATTATGTTTTAAGTCCAAAGTTATTCCGTTACAGCACAGTCGATAGCGAAACAGGTTTGAAGTGAGACGGTCAAGGATTCGATTTCCGGAACGGGCTCACGTTTATTCCGTCCCGGGACACTGATGAAAGTGTGCCCGTGATTATGGTGCTGGAGCAGATAAAGATTATTTCATAAAACCATGAAATCGTCTTGAAATTAGTACTGGGTTTTAAAAAAAAAGTGTAACTTTTTTCTTAGATGCAGTTGTTGCTGACTCAAAATCAGTCAAATATAATTTTTCTTCAAAATAAAATAACTTTGCTACATTAAACTTTAATTGATCCGAAAAGTCCAAATAAAAATAATTTCATCGATACAATTGTAATATCCGGTTGCCCATAAAACCGTCAAGACTAAAAATGAAACAAACCCATAATTCACCAAAATATTAAATTTGTGTAAACATCTATGTATATCTAGCTAGTTTATAAAAGGGATCAGGCATTATTTGTATTTGTAGATGTCGACAAAATGTCTTTCCACTATAAAAATAAATGAAAATAAAGCAAATATTTCGCTGTATTCATGTGCGTTGTGACTTTAAAAAAATATACATTTCCGAGCAAATCGTATTTACATTTATGAAATGTGGATACAGGTCTTAGGAGGGCGTATTCCTACAACGTGGCAGGGGAGGTGGGCATTATGCATGATGCCATATAGAGCCACCAACGCTGTTAGAAACGAGGGGTGAGATTCGCGCGTGTGGGAAGAGGGGTAGGAAGGGTGGATGACAAAGTACGGAATTCAGGTGGGATAGTCCTGGGGAAGAGGAGGTGGCAACAATGGCCGATGCAAAGCGGGCGCATTAGGTATTCATGTCCAACATCAAAAAGTCAATTTATGCTGAAATGAAGCGAGGGGAAGTGCGATTACGAACCACGAGAGGCTCTGTACGTGGCGTCGGTAAAAAAAAAATAATAGGTGAGTTAGTGACTGTTGCTAGACGCAAGTTTGGCGGAAGATGCTGATTCTTTTTTAGAATCAATTTACGGGTCCGCTTAACTATTTCGCGATACGAGTAATGAAACCCCACTCCAATGGCAATTGGTGTGAGGGGGAAAAGAAAGTGACAACAGATAAAATTGTATGTTATACAAAAATTACTTTTAATATTATTGCGATGCGAACTTTGCGTATCAGGCATGGGATTTGAATACTATGAGGTAATACCAATAATTCGTGAATAATTCGTAAAAATGTTAAAATGACCTGACCTTTTCAATGGTAGAGCGAAAAAGCTGTTCATTGTAAATAGTTTTCTTATTTTTATTTCTACTTCAATGTCCAGAAAATAGGTACAACAGCATGATCCAAATAAAGTAATTAACTCCAGACACGAAAGGTTTCCCCCTCACATTGCAAGCAACTTAATTGCTATCAATTAATTAGAAAGGCACTTATAAAAATGTCTTAGTAAAAGTAAAACTAGGACTAATCCAGCTTTTTAAACGGGAAGACATATAAGAATAGGAATACTAAACGTATCAATAACAGTTTCATGAAAAAATTGGAAGTTAGGAAGCAAGCATTATACTCGTGTTTACTCAAGATATATATATTAAAATATAATTTAAATTGTAAATTTTCAAAATTTAAATATTATTTGATTAAATTAGATGGTTTTTATTGGACGATATTTGTTTGTTTTACTGTCTGTCTAACTCCCACTTGTCAACACGACCTTTTACCTAAGTTACAAAATTATGGTAGGCATTTTGATTAAATGCGATACCAATAAATCGATATTCCGAGCAACACCAGGCTGTTAACAGAGCAGGCAACAATCGCTGTGCGGACTGCTGATGGAGATACGGATGACTCAAAAGATGAGGACACGGTGACACAGTCCACATTGATTTTTATGGAGATCACGTCGGCAAAGTCGACACACGAAATGCTGTAAACCACCCTGTAGGCTCCCTTTAGCTTCACGCTAGTGACTCACAGCATAGTTTCACGATCCACATTTTAAGCACCGGTACTGCAATTGTACATGTAGAGAGAGAGAGAGAGACAGAGAGCGGGAGCCCCACCATCGTGCCAATGGAAAAATGACATTGCCCGGCATCGCGCACACACACACACACTAAACAGAGAGAATGTGCGCCTGCAGTGCCACTATCCTTTTCCATAATTAATTATGGACGGACATGGTGCTGGAGGTGAAACTATAATAAGAGGGTGGTGGGGGCGGAGTCGAAATGAGAATGGGGAGGGGGGTTAGGGAGGGGTAAAATAACATATAAGGGAGACATAGAATGGGTCTGTTGGAGGAGTGGGGTGGGGGGGGGGGAGAAAGGATACCTTGTTACCAGCAATGCATCAAACAAAATTAAATATAGACCAGCGCACACAGTTGCATTTCTTGATGTCACGGATATTGGAACAATATTCTATAGTATACCTCGAGCGTGCTGTGCATTGCTAAGAGGGGCATTGTAACCGGCACAATCAAACGCTAAATCGCAATAATTAATTTCTACCTCGATCCAGAACCTAGTTTTTCATTCATTCGAACCAATCCGTGGTCGAATGTCATTAATTAATTGATCGGTATCAATCCAAGGACACAACGTTTCGTTAAGCTATTTTGACAAAAAATGAAATGGGGATTGAAATCTAAAGGTAAATTTCAGAGCAACATGCACAGAACAATATAGAGTAGCTGACGTTCATGAACCAGTATTTTGTAGGATAGATTAAAATGTTTTAATGGAACCCAACCAGATAACTTAACTCTGATTACTTTCTATTCAGAATCATTTTTAATGAAACAACGACTTAATTTCTCATTCTGCGAAAGCTTAAGTTGGTCACTTTCTAACTTCTGCACATTATTTTAGACCAGATCAACTTTGTGGCTACAAGAGACAATGTTTATGAACTGTTTATGGTCAGGATCCTACCGAGAGAGTATAGCTTCCCTACTAATAACCTTTTCCAATTAAACAAACGTTATACGAGTATTTTGGAAAAGGATTTCTGAAACGAACCGAGAAAATAAACAACGTGTATTTTTTCTTCTTCTGTCACTCGGTGTAATACTGCCCTCTTGTTCGTGGAAGAAGCAAAAGATCCAGCCCCTTAAATCACAAGACGAAGAGAAGAAAAAAGGAACCTCGCAAAAGTAGACAATCCCTTGAAAGCCGCAACTTTTTTGTTTAATACGCGATCGTGCATCCCTCCCTCTTCGTAATCCTACACTCTGGACATTGACGACACACACACACAGGCTTGAAACTGGAGACCCCCGGTTCGGTTGCGCCCAACCAACTTCCCAAAAGCCTTTTGTCGCCGTAATTGCCTTTTTGCTAAATTAATTTCTTCGCAACTTAAAGTGCTGTAATTAAACCCGACTTCTCGTTTCTTATCAGATCAGCGCAAGGATTAACCATGTGTGTGGGTGTGCGTGTGTCAGCTATATAGTGCACGGGGGGGGGGGTGCGCGGTGCGGGGGTGATGGGTACAATATTTTTCTCGGAAAATTTTAATTATACATTCTGCCAAAGGCCGGGAGGAACCAACAAAAGTTTGCTCGTCGTAGCCCGCGGGGCGAAAAAAAAATCCAAACAAACAATTGTAACAGTGCTGCCGAATTGCTCTTTTGTCTAAACACAGGTCGTGCCGGCAAAGAAACCAAAAATTACGAAAATTAAAAAAAAATCGCATTCGAGCACACAAACAGGGTCGGCGTAAATTATTTACGCCGACGCAACGCTTGACATTTTTATTACAATTTCTAAGTGAAAACCTATCCGCATTTCTAACGAGATTATTAATGCATGATGACAGCCAGTCAGTATCCTTCCTGAGACCTAAACGAGTTACTTTTTCCTACTTGATTTTGATAAGACATTTTTGCGTCCACATCTATCCAAAACAATAACGAAAACTGTTGTTCTAACACTATTTCACTGATTAAGACATAACTATTGATATTGTATTTTAATTTAAATACGTGTAACATGTTGTTAATGTTAATGAGATCCGACTTGTGCGACGCCCCCGATACCATTTTAAATTCGTTACGTCAGATCCGGATAACGACGATTGCAAAAAGTCAGGATCAACATGCGACCAGGCGTGCGCCGCAATAGCCGCGGCGACGCCTGACGCCTTATCCCTTTTGGAAGCAGGGTCTCAGGGGGATGTGTGAGAGTCTTTCTACCGTGTGTGACTATGGCAACCGTACGCATGTGTCGACTCACTAAATAGTGGGTTTGCTTCACGACTTAGCACCGTGAGCTACCATGCCTTGCAACAATTACAGCATATTCGGGTAACAAGAAGAACAAATAGGCCCACGTCGGCTTCCTTATTGCGTCATTGCTGCTCGGAACCCCATCAAGTGCAACTGTATATATAGGTAGAGACCCCCACAAAACTCACGTGTCAAAGCTTAACGGGTATAGCCCCTACCTCTCAGTATCAGATGTTGAGTTACATGGTGCTGGTGACAAGAAATGCCGTATTTATATTGCATTGTGACCAGATGGCACATTTGCACGACACTGTATTCCTCGTCGTCGGACAGCGTTTTCAAACTGGTTGAACGGAGATGGCATTTGCAGTATATAAAATATTTAAATGTCTTTCATAAAATATTTCAACTGAAAATCAACTGATATTTAAAATTCCACCAATCCATCCAAAGTTTAAAAAAGGTACAATCTACAAATTCCAGCGATCTCCCAAAGTGTAACAAATTCTCCCAAAATATATTCTAGATAAAGTCGGCCTACACCGTAAAATTACAATAATACGGAATTTAGCATTCTTTCACGTTGTACATTTAATATTTATGTTATCCTTTAAATGGATCGGTACCGTTTACTGACATTAGTAATAATACCAGTTGCTACCATTGCAAAGGTATTTGGTTTTGCCTGACGATTCTTCATAGTTTTCAAGTCAAGACCCACGCAAAAATAATGTCAACATTGGCAATTGGCAAGTAAAAATTGTCGGCTTTTATAATTAAAAATTAAAACGTGCTCCTTACCAGGATAGTAGGTGTACTTCTGCTCGATGCTGTAGCCGGATTCGGGGATGGAGAAGACGCACTCGAAAACAGTCTCGGCGGCCAAGTTGCGGTCGTGGAATATCTTGTAGATGGTCGCGTCGTATGATCCGTTGACGTAGTGCACCATCAGGGTGGAATCCAGCACCCTGGAACGGTGCTGCTTACGGCCGTGGACGATTATCATCTCGCCGGTCGGCCTCGGGAACAAGCCGAAGGCAGTGCACGAGATGTTGACTGAATCTTCCTTGGGGATGGTGTGACGAATCGAGATGTATCGGACAGGCACTGAAAAAGGAAAATATAAAAACACTGTATGTGAAATAATGTCGTTGTTCCACACGTAAAATATTGGATTACAATAGGATTTCTCTTCCGAATGCTTATTTTCTTTTTTATTCAAACTACACGTAACATAGCAGATTTGAGTACCGTTTACCCCAATCCTACTGAACACTTCAATTCGTTAAAATGTAAAGTTGCCAAAAACGGTAACGATGTCATGTCATATTTCCCATTTGTGACAATTCATTGATCATAAGTTTTTTAAATATGTTGCAGTACATATAAATATGTAATTAGTATTAATATTAACACTTGTAGAACACATGTTAATACAGTATCAATTCCTTTCCATACAAACGTCACCCTCACAATTCTAAGCAGCTAAACTATGAAATAGCAATGCTCATATTTTTTATGGAAATCGACAGATCAGATAAGTTAACTTGTACATTCTTAGAACTGTCACCAATTTCGTATATAGGCCACTGATTTAAACGAAATTCTTCCAGTTAACGCTATAAGCTAACGCTTCCAGATAAAATACTATGTGTGCGACCATTCCCAAAAAAAAATATATTGACGTTTCGTTCGTTTGTTACAAACAAAAAAAAATAATCGCAACCCAAATTCCTGGAAGTACTTGGAAACGATTGATTTTGCGAGTTCTAGAAATTCTAGCATAACGGATTTTGTTGCAAATCTGCTAAAGAGCTGATGCGAAACATTCATTCTCTTTGTGCAAGTTTACAGAATTTTTGAGAATTAGGGACGATTATGCATCTTTTAATGACTACTAAACAGTACTTCAATAAACTGCAGCTTTAACCTGAATGCAATTAAATTCATTTCAAAACAGGGTCAGGTACTCTTGCAAAAATTATATGGTCAATTAAAAATTATAACTTATTGAAAAACTATTGTATAAAAAACTAACAAAAAATTAAGTCTTAACAATTTATTTTACTTACTCATAACAATAATGCGACGATAGCATTATTGTTATGAGTACATTTTTGAAAAATGTTTGAAATCATATATCAATATAAGCGTTGAATTTTTTTATGTGCTATACCATTTTAAGAGCAGGACAATATGGCTTTGTACCTCAATTATCAAGTGCCAGAGCTTTTATAACAAAATATCCACATTTAGGGATAACAATACTCTCTATTCCCAATAATGGCAACAAACAAACGAATATAAATGCTTTTTATTTTGTTAAAAAATTGTTTTAATAAAAACAACAAAAATAATTATTGCAGTGACGGTGTTTAGGTTCATTCAATTCACTGACACAATATCCAAGTTTCCTCAACCCTACCATACCATTTTTTCTGCGATTTCAGATACAGGAGTCGTGATTGATAGCAAGAGCTCCTGTTAAGCGAGTGCCATTATATCTCGTGACAGCCCCTGGATTATTATCACGCCAATAATGGAAGGTGCCAAGTTCCATCGGAATGTTCGGCTCACGAAGTCCCACAACCTTAATCTATACGGAAACATCAAGACAGGCACACCGCATATATTCATACATGTACTCGAGTAGCTACACCAACACAGTAACTATATTGACGGTGGCAAAAAGAAACACAAGAACCTCATAGACAACAACACAAAAAATACTCCATTAGCGAGGCAATCCCAATGGCATATGGCTCTGACACGTATCCCACACACAAACTCTAAATTTCATTTTGCCAATCGCCCGACGCTGCTCGCAAAGCATGCATGCATGCACCAGGATCCTGATCAATCGCAAATGGTTGGTGACGCGGTGACAAAGCGAACCAGATGCGACAGCCCGTCGGAAAGTGGGTGGGGTAGGTAGTCCTCCTGAGACCGATGCCTAAACGGGTCACATTTTGATTTCGATGAAAGTTTTTCACTCAGTGTTCGTCACCCGATAAGGAAAAATTCGAATGCTGATGTCATATACATATCGCGCAATTTCAGTATTTCGTGATGAGAGAGATATCATATCCGATTGGCGAGGTGATCCTATTCAGTCAATTTGAAGAAAGAAGCATATACTTGCATTAAAAATGCATTAGTCGTCGTAGCCCAGTTGGTTTAGCGACTGACTGTGGCTCGGCGGTCCCGGGTTCGAATCCCGGCGCGGACTCTCGAAAGTATCGATCTCGGGTACTGGTCGTTCCCCTCGCATATTGCATGATGAGCACCATGATGGGACGTAACTCCTGTAGTGCGGTTGGCTACATTTGATTGGGGGA
>JAQGBY010002878.1:0-21161 GCA_034698785.1 Mycogona germanica | reverse complement strand
GGTAATAGTATGTGGTATGGTATGCTTTGTTGGAACTGTTATCTGGTTTACTTGGTTGTCTCGTGAAATCGACGACGCCATGCTTTAGATGTGGAGTCGACATTTTTTAAGTTTGAAGCGAAAGGGAGATTATCCAAAATTTTGTAACGCTTGTTTTATTATGTAATATTGACAATTGAGATCTGTAATTCCGTCGCTAGCGAATTATGGTGGTGTACTAACGGTATGTTGATTTTTTTAAAAAATATTATTGATCCGTTCGAGAGTTTGTCTCCGGACATGAAAATCGAAATCTCTGTTTTATAATATAGGACAATCTGAATCTATGACATCAGACCAATCATTCCATTTGTACACCGATTAGAAATAACTTGGTAGAGAACATCTTTCAAAAACAACACTTAGATAAATAAAAATAAGAAACAGTAGGGATTACAAAATGCCATGATAAAAGTAAACTATGTGAGCTGTAGTATTTTTGTATTCGTATACAAGTATTCGTGACGTATATTTATACGCTCAGTTCTTCGGATATTTATCGTCACACTTCGAACAGTGTCAAACAGCACTCAAAGATCGCGGGTCAGAAGTAGATCGATTTCCTCTTTTAAAAAAACACGAAAAACACTAACCAAATAAAAAAGAAATATGAATGTTGTGTTGCCACAAAAACACAAGTTTAGACAACAGAGCAGCCATGTTTCGTTTCTCTATACAGTTTAGGCGGCACCAAGAGTTGATAGAGGACCTGTACAGCTGCAGCAGAGGACTGACGATGGGACGTGTACTAGGGAATGTGCGATGCGCTGTTTTAAATTTATCAGTGTCGGAGAATCAGAATCGATCGAGGCGCCACGTGTTTTCGCGGAGTCTAATTGAACTAGTCGGATCCGTTCGCGAAAGGGACGGTCATAAAATTATCTGAACTTTTATGCCGCGCAATGATATCGCACGTTCTTAAAATACTCCTTAACATTTATAAGAATCCGGCATGTGTATTTGATTTATTTTCAGTGCTCAAATTGCAAGTTCAAATTGCTCAACTTCAATTCAAACTCAAATCACTCAATTTTGAAGTGCTTAAATTGTAATATTTTCATCACATACAGATAGTTAAATTTTAAGGCATTGATGGGGGAAATGGACAACATTATTTAAAGATGACTTAATCGACTGATATTGAAACAATATTACTGAGGATTTAAAAAAATAAAATCAACAAGCCAGAAATATTTTGGAAATTTCGAAAAGTGAAGAATATATCGAATTGTTACTGACAATCAATTTTTGTTGATATTTACAGATTTCTTTGTACATGTAGGAACATTAACTGGTAATTGATAATTGTTTGCAATTGAATTTGTTATTGATTCGTCATTTATTTTATAATCTTGAAAGTTTGTCCTTAATTTCATTTTTAAAAATCAACTGTCTGTTCTGTCGTCCACTTCACGAAATCTTACATCCAAGATGGCGTCACCACTTGACTAACATGGAAATGTCATTCTCACGTGCGCTAATCACTTGCTACCAGTGATGCAGTGATATTTTCCAAACTAGACCCCGAATTTCTAATTATTATTCAATTAACACCTCAGAGTACTATTTCACAAAATAGGAAAAAATTTAAATTGCCAAACAACAGTTAAATTATTTTTCAATGCCGTGTTGCGGCGCCATTGCCATGATGACATTTGACACTTGATGAACACTTGACGAATCAACAACAGTGGTATGAAAATATTTGAAAATACTTTCGTTGCCATGACGGGACTCCCCGAAGCGGACTATTTCTCTTGTACATGTATAAAGCAGAACAAATAATTTTATACAGTGCCTCCGTCATTTTCGACCTAAAATACAAACTTCTCACACAAACGCCAGATTAGAATTTTTTTGATCACACCCTGTAATCTATCGATACTGCAGTGTTCGTCCTACATGTATATACCATGTACATGTATCAATATACAGAAGCTAATTTCGACGCCACCATCGGAATATCAACAGCGAGTGAGACTACCCCCTCCAAAGATCTTGTTTTTTTCTTCTCCTTCTCTCTATCTCTTCTATAACCAACAATAAGAATGCTCTTCAATGGGAGGTAGGTGGGTGGAAGGGGGTGGGTATCAGGATTCGAGGTGACGTTGAGGCGTTTTATGATTGATGGGCCACTGTATATCGCCAGTCACGGGACTTGCGGAGATCTTAGGCGAAAGAGAAGGAAGATAGGGAGAGAGAGAAAGAAGAAAAAAAATAAAGAAGCAAGATTTGGCCAAGATAAACGGCAAACGGTGCACACACACATATACTGTATACAACTGTTAACCCTATAAACCCGAAGGCGATTGACGCCCCCTCTATTTTTTCTGACGGAGAATTTATTTCGGTAACCGAAATCCCGCCTAAATACATAGACCGCGATAGACCGCTTCTGGAAAGTGTTTTCGGCGAATATCCAGGCTGCGATCGATAAACAAAAGACTCCTAAAAAACAGCTAATAGGTGGCGTTGCGGAGAAGGTAAAATCATCGAATTTTCGTCTATTAGCTCAGCGGGTGTCGCTTTCTTTGCGCCCTCTACTCAAGGTGTGCGCGGAAACCGGATATCGCACTCCCCCGTCGCCTCTTTATGTATAGTTAACGGAAACACTAGCTCGTAATTGTTGTTCACACAGACCCACTGGCCCACAAATTGCCGGCATTTTGTTAAAAGGAAAAAAGGTGCGAAACAAAGACGGACATAGTCACCCGCCCACCACCCTGAATCACCTGAGTAGGTTAGTAAACAAATACAGGTACAACAAAAAGGTTCGAGAGAATGTTGTCAGAGTCGTGCCCATTTTATTTTTCAATTGAATTATAAAAATTATTCGAACAGAGGAGGGGAACTGCTACGCCCTATTCTTCTGGTCGAGCGATGGTTATTTAAAAGGTAAACGCCCCCAGATCCGATTCTACCAGACTTCTATAACTTGAGGCGAAATTTAAAAAACTAGACAAAGTGACAATAAAAAAAATATAAAAAACCCCAGACCAATCTAAGTTTTAAAAAAATAATAATTTAATGTGAACTCGGAGATCGATGCTTGAAAGAATATAATTGGATTTGGTAAAGGCGTTCGACTGCTGTCAAAAGAAAAATTCCGAGTAGAGGCAGTAAATGATTAAGAACTTACGCACAATGTCTTCCAAATGTCTTCATTACTGATTCAAACAAAAATTTAAAATGTTAAATTGACGTTTTGAATCTTGGGACACTTTCGTATCAGTAGTTAATTTCGGAAACTCAATTTGATCTTCCCTTAAATTTGATGATGTCTTGGACATTATATTTCAAGAATTAAATATTACTATTTAAGAATTACTATTAAGACTTAAAATAAATATCATTTGAAAACTGATAATTTCGTTTTATTTGTTAGGTCATGTCTCGTCCAGACAAGATCCGATGTATCGAGAAATTCTGTCTCGTCTTGAAGATTTGTGAGATTGCTTTCTATACAATTGGGAGCTTAGATAGTTGCGCTGGCTCAGTGCTGCCGTCTAGCGGTCCAGAGACGAATCGATAAATTGCCGCTAGGAGACAGCACCACTCGAAATTGAACGAGTCAAGCATGTAAATAATGACTAATAAATCACGCGTGTTTCTTTTGTAGTTTAACCATCAGTTCCACTCCGATTTGCTCCTCCATGCGACACCCCAGGGCCTCTTCGAAGGTCTAGTGGTGGTGCGGGGCGGTGGTGAGAAGGGGTAGGACAGGGGGAGGAAGGGGAGGGGAGAAAAAAATCCTGGTAAAGTCTACTCAACGACTCCCTGTCGAACCGGGAATCACCAATCTATCAAACGAGAAATTCAACCGGATGCTTTTCGAAGAAGATATGTGAAACACATTTACGAGACAAACAATCTAAGAAGCCGCTCGAAAGATTTTCAAAATACAAATTTTTCTTTTCAGAAAAGGTTCTCATCCATTCGTCCAGCCTTATGAAACATTTGTTCATTTTGAAAAAAATTATTTCATTTTACTCTTTCACTCCTTTTAAAAAGAGTTTCAAATAAAAAAGATTAAAAATGAAAAAATGTAATTGCGATGTTTAACATTTAAGTTGCGATCACTTGAATAAAGCAGTGTAGATATTAATTTGAAACGAGTTTAAAAATTGAAATTTCAATGAATTTTCATTAATTAAAAAAGATATTAATTAAAATTCGAGTCAAGCGAATAATGACACCTCAGTATTTAATGAAGGAGAGCTCTCGCCAAAAATCGAACTCGGAACGATTGGAAATGATTAAAATACAAAATGGTTAAGTCGTACGTCTTATGAAATCTTTTTAAGAAACTAAGGGTCCTATTTTTGTTACTTGATGTCAACCAGGTTACACAAAAGGCATAATATAAGAAAGGTTGAAACGTGTTTAAGTGGAGTCCAAACGCGCGCAAGTCGGGTTTCTTCGGTGCAGACGGTCCATAATTTAAGAGATAAAAATGCACCATAAACGCCGTTCCTCAAAGACCTATAAAAATTGTGACCGGCACCGGTTGAAACGAATGAACTGGAAGCCAAACTATAAGCGCCGCCAACGTGACAGTAAACCTGCTAAGAATATTGACGTGGAATCCCAGAAGAATAACGAATAAAAAAGTAGCAACTCTCTTTGATCGAAGTCAACATTTGTTGCCAAAATCTTGCGGCTACAGTTTTTTCATTTTCGCGAAATAAAATAAATACGACTCATCTCACTTATACGAAAATTAAATATCACATGAAAAGTAATCAAGAAGTTGGATTGTGTCCGGGTCAGCACCGAACAAAAGACAAACAGTGACGAACTCAATCTTTCATAATAAAACAAGAAAGGCGCCCGGCAATGCCTGGGTTTGCAATAACCACCAATAAAATAAACCGGCTATTTTACGTTTACTTATTTTATGTTTTTTAATATTGTTATTTTATTTTCTTTTTATATTGAAAATATTATTCCAGTAAAAGTATGTGGCATGGTGTGCTTGGTTGGAACTGTTATCTGGTTTACTTGGTTGGAACTGTTATCTGGTTTACTTGGTTGGAACTGTTATCTGGTTTACTTGGTTGAAACTGTTATCTGGTTTACTTGGTTGGAACTGTTATTTAGTTTATTTGGTTGTTTGGTGTCTCGTGAAATCGATTACAAATTTGCGGAACTATCTACAGCTCAAATGTTATTCAATTTAGTTGAGCCGTTCGTAAACGCCAATGCAGACTTATAATATAAATATCTAAACTAGATTAATGTTTTAAAGTCACGACATTGGTGTTACCTATTGTAAAAAAAGGCCAAGTACAATAGAATATTTTATTTATTAAAATGGCGCAATGAAGTCAAAAAGAGAACCCCAATTGGCACATGCTTTATAAAATCGTTCGCAGACCTCTCAAGGTATCATGGCGCTCAGAATGACAAAATGTGGTGTAAAATTTTTATTCTTTGCGGGAACAGCGAGCATAAATATTTTGGGAGAATCTTGGAAGCTGTTTTTACTTATACAGCCTCTAATGTTGGAATTGGCGGCAGCTGAGAGAACGGAAAGACTCACGCTACTCGTCTTGCATCGCGTCCAACTTTAAAAAACGCCGTTAGTTTTATGACGTCATTAGCTTCAGAAGCAGCAGAAGGCTAGTCCGTCATAAGTCAAAATTTCGAGTTTGTTAAAAGCGCCTCTTATAATGGCCGACCGTGGCGTAACTTTCACTCTCGCACGACGTGTTGAAAAAAATCGACCTTTTGTATTTAATCCCCTGCAGGAAATGCTCTAAAAACCATTAGCCGAGCAAAAAATACCACCAAAAAATTAGCTCAGCGAAACTTATGTTAGTAAAAAGTCTTTCGTAATCTACATGCAGTCCGGCGATTCTTACGGAACTATACATTATATCAATGCTCAATAAAAATATGAACTTACTAAAAGACTAACTAGGTGATTCGAAATCGGGACCCTCGAAACAACGCGCTACGGAAGTTCGTCTTCTTTGCCAAGAATATATTTAAATACAATATTAATTTATAGAAATCAACCTACCCATGGTTTACTAAGATTTGTTGTGGGCCCCCTACATACATATAGATAGGAAGTTACGCCACTTATAAGTGGCCGATGTTATGCCAAAATGTCCTACCGCAAAACAGGAAATGACGTCCACGCAGGAACGACCGTGTTCCCGTTGGACTGTCTAGTGGATGGATAAAAGTCTGACCGTTATAAGCTAGACCATCACTGGCCAAGTGCCGGCCATCAGCTTTAACGATCTCTTACTCTCTGCCATATATGCAAATTGGCAAAGAAAGACGAGCAGACCGCGTTCGAGGACTTTGTGTCTGTCCATCAAGGAGGATCTCGGCTGGCGAGAAACCGTTATTTTATCACAACGCAGGAAACGACTCTCTCTTTGCAGCTCAGCTGGTTGAGAGAGTTCAATTCCCGGCGCTGTCTCTTCTTCATTCGAGCCCGGATTATTTGTGAAATCCCTCGAATAGTGCTTATTGGTGCAGAGTCTCCTGTTGTGAATGCACGTACTTTTGAATTTTAATCGTTATGCAAAGGAAAACGTGATTTATAGGCTGTTCAATTGGCTGCCCCTTGAAAGGCAATCACACAAAACACGCCTGCATTGCAGGTTAGGCCATAGAAGATTTATCGTCAGTCATTAATAACACTTTTAAATCGTACGGTAGTCAAATATTCAATTGAATCATTTCTCCTGGACAATCGGATTAATTGTGTGCACTTGCGAAATCCTATATTATAAAACTAAGGATTGGATTTTCCTGTTCGGAGACTAACTCTCGAACGGCTCAATGAAATTGCATAACATTTTACGGTATGCAAAATGTCAGTTAGTAAAAAAGAATTAGTGCACCACCATAATTCGCTAGGGACGGAATTTCGGATCTCGATTTTCAATATTTCATATTAAAATAACCGTTACCAAATTCTGGATATTCTCCCTTTCGCTTCAAACTTAAAAAATGGCGTCTCCACATCAAAAGCATAACGTCGACGATTTCACGAGACAACCAAGCAAACCAGATAACAGTTCCAACCAAGCACACCATACCACATACTATTACCGGAATAATATTTTCAATATAAAAATAAAATAAAATGACAATATTAAAAACGAAAAAATAATCAAATAGATATTTTTTAAATGATTCATATATAGTGTGCGTTTATCGTGTGTCACGACTTTGGCGAATACTGAGTAAGCAGCAACCAAAGAAAACTTGAAATAAAATCCTCTGTTTTTAAATTGTCTCTACAAAAACATTTTTAAAAGCTCAATCAACATTTCCTTATACAATTAAATATAACAAGATTCGTTAGGGATCAATGTTCTTTTAGGTGTGTAATAGTTTTATCCCAAACAAGTACTCTGTAAGACCAAGAAGGTTAAACCAGTGACATTTGAAATGGCGTAACAATGTGGGAGCTGTTTTTCTTGATGAACTAATCGAACTTGTTGATAGAAAACGAATATACAACATCAACAATGATTAGTACAGTTGGCCCCAGAGTAAAACGTCCACCGTCACCGGACACTGTGAGACTGACATCAGTTATATGTATTGAACTGCATTCGCATAAACAAACCACATCAAGTCAGTGAATTCAATAATATTTGATTGACTGATATTCGATTCATGGACAACATAAATGTATGTCAATGAGATGCAAAGGCCGTCGTTTCTCCTATAAGCAGATGTTGTCTAAAGAACGATATTGCTGATTCGATACCTACCGAACGATTATCAACTAATTTATCGATTATCGCTAAACCAAGCCTGCGCAATTTCTTTTTATTGAGACAGTCTCTTCGCAAACAGACGTCACCCGTATCACTTTAATCGATACTGACGTTTGCTAGAGAATCGCTGACGCGGAATGTCAACAAATCGACCCGTGATGGCCGACTTCATCGGGCCCCGACGAATTAAGTCCGTTCACAAACACTGGAAGCCAAAAAAAAACACACATCAGATTAACGAGAATTGGAGAGAGGAAAAAATCCCATCCCTCCAACTCGACATTGGAAATTACGTTTTTAGGTTGAGCTGTTTAATCCATTCTGATCTTCCCAGATAAACGTGTATACAGTATATTTTTCCCCATCTACAATTTTGTACGAGCCTTCGAAGATCAGTCCGGTTGAGACAGACCCATGGTCTCGGGTTCGATTCCCGGCGAGACGGTTTCACTTATTCAAACTTGGAGTACCGATACAATATATTTGTAGTTCTACTGTACTGAAGTTTAAAAAAGAACAACTACTCTTCTACAATGCAAATGGATGAGCTCATGAGTACATACACATCCGGTCAGTAACTATTACTGCAACTTGTCAAATACAGTGGTTTGCACCGAATTCATCGAATTGTGGTCCTTCTGGGACAGTGTGTGTGTGTCATGGATGGGAACCATGAAGTTCTTTTCAACAGCACTACTTTTTGTGTGCTTTGTGTCTTCGGTTCAATTGGTAAGAGACACTCAATTCGTAATTACTTGGTGTGAGGAAGCAGCTGTTCAACGGCAAGTTCCAATTAATTACTGCGGAAACATTCCAAAAACATTTGCGTCTCTCTATTTTAGCTTTTTTTTTAATCTTGCCGTTCATTTTAGAGTAAGGATGCGCCAGGTGTAACAATGTATCAATTTAAATTCAGAATTTTTATTTCATGTGATTCCCGAATTAATACAGAATTTAGTTCCCGGATAGTCATTGAATCGTTGCAATTTTTACTTTCGGCTCTGAGTACAAGTATAAATACTGTGGCCAGTGGAATACCGAATGTATCGGATCAGCAATCCGGAATAGCCCTAAAAGGTGTAATCAATGCCAAATCCTTCAGCGCAGGCCTGACTGTGATCCAGGTAGATTGATGATATCAAATAGTTAAAATTTTACAAACATCGTGTGTAGCACATTTGATTTTGTGAAGTAGTTTTTCTATCAAAACAATTTGCATTTACGATTCCATCACTGCAATGGGATCCATGGAAATGTAAATTTGTTTGGACCTATAACGAGCGTATGCGAGAAAAGATTTCTAATAACCACGCTGAAGATTTTAAATAAGCTCGTGTATCTCAGCAAAACAAAATGACATTTTGCATGGATAAAATCTGGAAGTGAACTCTAGTGTAAAGGATACTTTAAAATGCCTAAGATGTCGGAGATAATTTGCCACCAGTCGATTCAGTTCAGACTAGGTCAGAAAGCCAGTAGTGGCACCTTGTGGAGAATAGTCGAATCAAAACATTTATGGACGAAGCTCTTCAGCATTTAAACTTGTTTCTGGAAACTCGACGACATCCTATTGGTGTTTGTTGGTATCCGGAATGCGGCCAGAAAATTGCGTTCTGTCAATTCTCTTATCTGCCCGGCCGCCAATATATAGACGTAAGTCTCTCATAGGTTTATCACGTCCTCCAAGAAAGAAACACATTTAGCCGCCGTGATCACCTAATTCGAGAGATTGGGGTGCCGGCCTCGCAAATTGGGTTCGATTCAAAAATTACTCGCACCACCGAATTTCAACTTGGATTCCAATGAAACAACGAAACACGTCGCTCGATTTTCGCACAGCTCCCCTTTCTAGATTGAAAGTCTGTTTTCCCAGGACAGATAACACACTCGTAGCCCCTACAGGTTTATCGCGTCCTAACGTGCAACGCCATCTATAGGTGGTTCACATTCATTTTGACGCTACCTGCGCATTGGTGGCTTACGGTATTAATCCGGCAACTTTGAGATCCTATCATAGTTTTAATTTGATCTTACTTTGGTTAAGATTTCAATGGACTCGCGAGATATGAAGCTGGGTCTCAGGATGCTACACAGGTCAGAGGTGCCCAATTCCTTTCATGGAATGCTCCAAAACTAAGCAACAGCCTTATTTTATATATACACAGTTGGCCTTTGGCATCGTAGAGGACGCAAATTTCCTTTATGCTGAATCCGCAATGCCCGTGTTCGTCCTAGAAATAATTGAATTTTTGAGAAGAAGCCCGTTCTGCGAATGGTGAATGGCTCCACGTTTGACGAATATTATTTGCGATACCTAACAACAATAAGCAAAATGGACGGACGCTGCCAAATATATATAATCCTTGAGCAATTTCTGCCTCAGCATATTATTTAATTTAAAAACAGTTATTTCCAATTTTTAACTAATTACAAAAATACATGCATTATATACAGTACACTAAACAATCGATGATTTGTTGTGAATTTTGACTATAACCAAAACATATGAATATTTTGTCATGAATCTTACAAAAACCTTTAACTTTGTTATTTTGTTATGAAAAATTAAATTTAAGATACCAGAATTTCGAATAGCACTGAATATTGCATCGCATGTCAAAATTTTGGCACGAGTATTTTAAGATAAAGAAGAAAACACAAGAGAAACACTCTTTTTAAGACGACGTTAAAGAAAGAACATCAATAACTGGAGACCAATTTAAATGGTAAAACATCACAAAATGAAAAAAGGTTACTTTTCCAAAGAAAACTGTACAACTATCAAGATAATTAAACTCTGTAAAATATTAAATACTCGCAGCAATTTTTAAACAATCTCCGCGATATTCCGCAATCGTAACTGAATCTCAAATACATCGAAACCAAACATTTATTTGGATTTTCTTACGCACGAATATCTCCAACTCGGTTCCTCGGTCAACCTGGTGTCAAAGGGGTCGTCGTACGTTAAGGGTTTTCATCTCACCCCGCGGCCCGCACGCCCGTAAAACGTAATTATACATTCGCCAACATTTCTCTACTCACCCCCACCACCACCACCACCACCCCCACCCCCATCCCCGCCTTCATAAATAACGAAAAATATATATATATATCTAACCGGGTTAGAGCATTATTGCGACACACAGTGGCACATAGGACGCCAAACGCGGCGCCCTTTTCCTCTTAAATTACGCCACTGCCTCCCGTCTTAGCCTAGGAAACGCTAGCATTTGCAAACGTGACGCAATACACTCGTGGCAAATTAAGTAGATCCATAGTACCCCTCCCCTACCCCCTCCTTCTCGCTGCCACTGTGCACCCCGGAATTAAAACTAATGATTTCTTAGTGCTTCACCATATAGGCGAACTTCCAGTGGGTTGAGACCAACTCCCAACACCGGTGCCACTTTTCAAAGAAAAGCGCGATCTGGGCAAAGAGTTAACAATGAGCCCTTCCCCTTCGTCTACCGGGCACACGGCTAGTCGAGGCGATTTAAAGCTGGGGTTTAGACGATCGAACTAATTCATCGAAAACCTTAAAACATTCCTTGGACTGCGCACTTAAACTCACACTTCGACCGGTATCAAAAGTGTAACGCAACCCTACTTATTCATTTATGCAGAATGTGTCTCACTGACAAAACTTATGAACTCTTTGATATATATATTTTTATAATTTATTTTATTCTTCATGCTGCAATCTTTAAGCGTGTGTGCTCTTCTTGTAAAAACAAATATGATTTTTGCGATATTTGTGGTGCATGATTGTATAGGTATCTGGAGATCTGTAAAAATTATTTCCAGATTTTTCCTTAAAATAACCGAGAGAATGTTGATATGATAGTGGTGTAATTCGGGGGTTTCTCGAATTGAGAAACAAGAGGTTTTACTGGAAGTGCTGGTATAAATTCCAGATCGTAAAATTCGTTACAGTGAAATATTGAATCTTTATTTCAGGCTTACGACAAATAAATAAGTGAATCAAAAATTAGAGAAACTTCTACCAGCTAAACATGTTTATTTTTCTTGTAATTTAAGTTGGGCAGTCGTCTATCTTTAAAATAATGTGCACCGAAAAAATAAATCGAGTTTTACCGACTCTAACTTAAGATTTGTTCATCTTGAACAAATCCTACCTATACAAACTCTAAAGTATTCATAAGGCGTAACTCACAAATAAAATCAGAAGTAAATTATTGGTGCAGTCCAGAACGGTATCTAAATTCTGATTTTATTTCCTAATTTCATAATCGCTAGTGCGGACAGAACCATATCTTGCGTATTGAATCATAGGTGTGTTGCGAAAACACGTTTGTCAATGGTCGCAAATTCAAAAATGAATAAATCACATTACTATATCTATATCGTGTCGAAACTGAATGAGACTCATAATTTATAAAGATCGTGGCGCACTCTCGTGACCATTCAGTGAATGAGCCTCTTATATCACCGCATACTAATAACAAAACGGGACAAAAATGACGGCTCCCCCACGCCCTGGGCGACTGACCCCAGGTTCCTCTTCTTCCCCGAATTTGTCGCACGCCGCGACATGAAGTTGGGGAAACGGTAAAGCAACATTGAACAGTGCATTCGCCTATACATGTGTGTGCGAGCACTGTACCGTTCATGTACACAGTATGTATATATACGGCAAAGCAAATGCTGGAACTGTAAAACTAATTAGACATTTATTACTTGCAAATTTATTTGCTCGCCACGCCACCCTGAGCCCCAAAGTTGAAGCGGCGGGACGAAAATACAGGTTAAGTGGTCGTGAGTGTGAGCCGGGCGGTAGTGCGGTGTGTGTTGCAGCGCCGTCGCCTATTGGTCCCCCCAAAGCCGATGTCACCGATAGGCTCCGCCCTATTCTTGCATCGTCATGAGATCCTCTGTAGAACCAGTAGATATGGTTATTCAAACCGCAATGGGCCAGCCAATGTTTGTCGTTTCTATTTGCTCGGAACTCATTTTCTATTTTTGACCTGTGAGTCAAAACGCGGCTCGAATTATTTTAAAACAATGGTAGGGATGCGTTGATTTTACGTCACATCTTCAAAAAATTTCAGTAAACTATTACGCGGTCTTCAGTTGATTTCCACCCACTGTTGGGCGCGCTGGGTGTTTTGTCATAATTACCTGGAGAGCGAATCCGCAGGATCTTAAATTCTTTTATAGGTAAGGACGATTGACTAGTCTAAACGCTTAGTAAATCACTTATGTTGAAAGAGTAACAATATTGGGATGGGGTGCGTCACGGGTTCGTATCACATAGTTGAATAATTAAGGGTTAGAGTGCTGGAGCGTCCACCGATTTTATTAGTTGCTCATTGGATATCGTTTTGATTCTGCACCAGAACTAAAGTGGTCAGACTGATGAACTGAATTTTCGGAGCTCGTCTAAGGTTAAAATAACACACAAAAAGCTGTAAGGATGCTGTCATTTTTTACTGTACATGTTGATTCTTTCTTCCGGATCCTTCATCACTTTACTTTTAGTACGTAATGATAAAAATCCAACTTCAAAATATTTTTTGGAAATTGAGTAAGTTTTCGATTTTAAAAAAATGCTTCGTTCAACATCGTTTAAGCTGGCTGTCTCAAATACATGTAAAAGCTATAATAAATATTGAGATGGTATTGCAGTGTCCAAAGGAAGGCCAGAAATCGTATAATTATCTGATTTGATCTTTAAAGATGCCGACAATTGAGCGGGATGTATTTTTTAAAATATGGATGGAACCCGTTCACAGTGAATGAGAGGTCAAAAAAGAAAAATTGCACAAAATACAGTTTATTGGTGATCGTGAAATCATGTAACTAATCAACCAATCATGTACTGGCACCAAGATGTGGAACATCAAACCAGCCCGAGCACCCGACATCTGTAGAGTCTGTTCGCCCTAACGGTTGTTGTTGGATTCGATTTAATGGTAAGTTGCGACAATGATTGACACCACAGTCAAAGTCGAACACATCCGTGGATCTCGGATGACGGGACAGGAACGAGAGGACGTAATCGTCACTACTTTTCCGCGGAACCACAACGACGCACCTCGTGAGAAATGATTCGATCGCGCGGCAGGAGTCTCAGGAGGTTACCGGTGCAAGTTGCTCCAGCTAAAGTCGAGGCTCTACAGTAAGTAGTGGACCATTTTCATTTGTCTAATTTACGCGTAATTAAGGAGTAAAGCTCGCTGGGACTTCGACGGGGCGTTCACGCTCCAGCAGAGGAGAGAGAGAGAGAGCTCGGCACCAACAACTCTGGGAACTTCCATAGACGTGTGTATATGTCGCGTCTCCAAAACGAGACATGGGAGAAATATCTACCCCCTCCCTCCCCCTTACCCTCTCATTCTCCATTTGGCCCGTTACGTTTTGAATCGGCCGTGTTCACAGAGACGATTGCGCGACTGCATGCGGCTATGTATTTACAGTGTCGGAGTGTAAACGGCTTTAGCGACTTGGTCATTAATTCTCTCCGGCGCATCACTCCATCTACTCCTCCTTCTCGTCCTCCTCTTCCCATCATCCCGGTCCCCCCCCCCCCTTATGATCTCATTGCCCCCTTATGATCTGACAGCATTTGTGTGGTACACATTTTTGGGGTGGGGATTGAAAAAGAGCAACCCATTACCACAAAAGAATAATAGACGAAAGACAAAAATGGGCAAAGATGGAATGAGACAGACTTGTGTAGAAAAAAATTTAATTTTACTTTTTGTCTGGCTTAAAATTTATTTGAAATACAAACTCGAAAATGATGGGCAAAACTAATGGGCCAATTTTAATTTTGTAATAAGTCGGTCGAAAATACCGCGATTGAGATGATGATATAAGAGTTAATAATGATACTCGTTTCATTTAAGCGTTGAGTCTATTTTCCGGTTTCAGTGTGTTTTTGTGAAACGGCCCGCATTTAATTTTGTAATAAGGCTGTTGAAAATCCCGCTATGATGATATAAGAGTTAATAATGATGCTCTTTTGTTTTAGATGTTGAGTCAATTTTGTGGTTTCTGTATTATTAATTTGGGTCACGTTTGGTTAAGATCAAAGTGTGGCATTCTCTTGTTGGGGTTTAGGCTAAAAAGTGATCAGATCTCTGGGTTTGTTTTAATCAATAGTGTGGTTGACTGAAGTGACCCGGAGCTTTAGCCTCGGCAGAGGCTGTTTCTGCAGGATACTACAGGATTTGTTCAAGATAATAGCAAGAATTTTCTTTACTATTATATTATACAATTGGAATACCTGACAATGTAATTTGACCTGCTCAACTTTGCTGCAGACACGTCGATCTTGTCACCTAGACAACCAATAATTTTGATGCCTCACAACATCTTTGCGAGCTTACACACAAAGGGTAGACTTGAGATGGACTGGATGTAAACATCCAGAGGTTTCACGACGTTTTGGATGTTTCAGTCACTCAAGCCATTGCAAAAAGTCCGAATGTGAAACCTTCAGTAGGCCTTCATAGGGGGCCCTCCCAACCTATCAACTACATTCGTTTCTTCACACTCAAATTGTTTCGTCCACGAACAACAACACTCAAATTTGTGATAATGAAAGCTAAAAAATAAAGCATCCCAATATAATTATTCTTCTCTCCTCTAACTGTAATAGTCAAAGAAAATCAGTAGGGAGCTCCGAATTATTTCACTAAAAACGATATTCGATGTTGTGTGACGTCAGAGTTCTTTTGCCTCGATTCATCCGACAATTCCAAACTGCCTCGTTACTCATATTAGGTACAAGGTCTCTTCTATCCAAGCAGACAAGGGGCTCCTTATCTTCACTTTTTTCCACTGCAAATGTACATGACTTAGAAAGAGAGCTATTGTTCAAACGCTCCCCTACCTTCTCTTGACACAAACTGGGTTAAACCAATCATTTACTTTTTAAATGTGTTTTCTGTGCCTGGATGTAAAAGCTGAAGAACTTAGAAGCTTACGACTAGTCGTGTAGTTGACTGTGGCTCGGCAGTTCCGGGGTTCGATTCTCGGCGCGGGCTCTTAACTATTTCGATCCTGGTGAAAATGTACCTCTCGCTTAATGCCTAAGCACCATGAGGGGTACAGAAACGCCAGTAGTGCTGTGACTACAGAGATGGGGTAAATAAAAAAGAAGTTTCTAATGAAAACTGACAACCCAAGTTCTTTCATTTGATAACATGGGCGCGTTTAGCTGAGCCAGACGGCGCTCTTGTCTTCTCCAGCGCTAGTCTTTTCCCTCCCCTGCTCCTCTACACACAGACGATCTCATTACCGAAATTAATTTCCGGGATTACCCTGGATGCAATACCAAGGAACGATGGAGTCTACACGGACGTTTGGGATTTAGAGAAAATGGTTGAGACAGTGCACTGTCTATCTTCCAGGGACCTCTTACTTTAAAACTTGGTAAGATTTTTGTCTCGGAGCCAACAAGAAGACCAGACTGGAACGATCCAAACAACTGCTCATCTTGTTGATTTTACCTGGTTCAATCATGAGAAGTTGTTCGCTGTATCGGCGTCAAAACGATCGTCTTTATGTCCCCTCTTTTTTAATTTTTTCTTTAATCTGTTCGGGCGTTAACTTATGAACGAATGGCTTAATGAAATTCGAGAGAGCAAAAGTTCATCCTAACAAGCACAGCCTTCTTTCTCAAACCAAAACTCGAAAATTCGTTCAAAATGGATAAATCCTGATCGTATCGGTAAAATCTGGAACTTATAGAATTTTGTTCTATTGATAAAGGTTGAGGGCTCGAGCCCGAGTTGTTTCACTCATCGGATATGCATGCAGATGTAAGTAGATTGTAGAACTGTGAATGGGAGACGTTGGTTGGCCTACCAAAGGTAGGTAGACAGAACTTGGTGAACTTGGTGAAGGTCTGATGGTACGGCATTTAGGCGGATTCATCCACATCTCGCCTTCTATCTTTTATACAGGTCCTTGGATTTCAACCTTCATCAAAACTTGTTTTCGGCAGCTGGAGATGGGCGGGTCCAAAGGAGTGAGGGTGAATCTGCTGAATGGCAGGCAGCCTAGGCACCAGTAACGTCGCCATCAGAACCGGATCAAGCCAAGGCGTAAACATAATAAATCGGAATTTAGTTAAATGGTGCGCGAAAGAAAGTTTCTTCACATGCATAGAGATAGGGGGTGGGGGTGGGATAGGGGGAGGAGGGTGGAGGAGTGGGGAAGGGAGATGAGGAAATTATAAGGTGTTAGCGGGGGCGCCTATATTCGGCATTTATAATTCACGCGTGCGTTGAGTCTGAGCACGGATAATTTGCGCCCGTTTTATATGTTTATGCGCGACAAAAAAAATCGCTAACGCGCCCCCATTATATAATTAGAAACCAGACTAGTCATCACAATTTGGAAATGGCGACCAGGTCTAAGCTCTACACTGTTGCCTTCGTACATATTCGAGTAGCCCGTTATTTAAATACGCGTAGCATAAAACCGGCTCATTAAATTTAGCAATTTCCAACTAGCTGGCGTTTTAATTGATTAGAGTTCTGTTGTTGGAAACAATTGCATTAACAAATTAACCGACTTGATGCATTATGTCTTTACACAAATTTAGACATGCTATGGTTCTAGCACTATAATTAAGTTAAACTTAGGTTTAAAATAGCAACTGCGTAATGTGTAGTTGATTGATTTTAAATAATTCGTTGAAATGCATTGACCGAATTGCTTCAAACCTTAATTAATATTAAGTTTTGGATTTTAAAGAAAACATCTGTCGTTGAAATATTTGACGTGATCTTTAAATGAGACCAAATGGATTCCTGATAATAATATTACGGACAAATTTTTTTCTGCATGTACCAAGACATGCCAATTAAAAAGAGACAATTTCTTCTGGATATATTTCCGCATTGTCAACAAAATACAATAAAATCTTTTAAAGATAAACGTTTTAAAAGATAATTTAATAAATCAATTCGCTTGACATAAAATATCCTGTATGACTGTTAAGAAAATTGTTTTTGTGTGGGGAATTATTTCGTTTTGACCAAAGATGTGTCGTTTCATGGGTACGAATATGTGTCTGTAACACGTGAGTAAACGCTGTTCGCTATCACGTAACTGCTCTAAAGCGATAGGTGCGTTGCGGTACAGCATCAGGGGGAGCTTTCGAGTCAACGTGCGCTGACAATGACAAGACAATGTTGATGCGTTGAGTTTGTGTTGAATTAAGGTATCTGAATTTAAGATTGAGAAAATGGTCCCATTCTAAGATATATCTGGAGTATTTGCTTAATTTTTTAATACTCTTGTAGCATACTTGACTAAAAGATTCCTTTCGAGGAAGAAGTAAATTCGGTATATCGAAGACGCCGGTGTCATAAAAAGAGGTTATATTTGAGATCCCATCCTTGGACGGCATCTTAAAACAATATGCATACAAAAACAGATGTATTTGAAATTAAATTAATTATCTACCACAGAAAGTCCTAAAAATAGGAGACACCATGAATATTAAATAAAGGTGCTTTCTTTTTCGCGGTATAGAGCTTATTGATCTCTGCGTGTATTAATTTGGTTTGGCACATTACGGCAGAACGAACTGGGTGCCCACATTTGCTATGTAAAATTCCAGGAACCAATTGAGCGCTAATAAATGGCGCTGAGCTTTGATTTTCCGCGTGAATACTAAACACTTCCCCTCGCTTTGAAGGTGCCAATCACCCTTTAATTTTAGATGCAGTAGGGGGGGGAATGGTAGGGGGAAGCAAGAGGGTAAAAATATCGCAACATTTAGGTATAAGTGATTGACGGATCAATTTAGCTATTTGTTTGACAAGGGTGAAAAATATTGTATTACTATGGGTGGGGTTGCTATAGGCCTGCGTAATATGTAGCGGGGAACCGAGACCGAGAACTTATAACTTAGATTTCTTTACGTGTATTTTATTGGTAGATTCTGTAGACAGAATGACTTAAGAGATAAGCGAGCATGCCATAGGCACGAAACGGGTTTATACAAAAAATGACAACAATACATTGAACCCGATTCTTACATTTAATGTTTTTGCGGACGATTTCAAATAACGGAGTAATAGTCTGACGTCACCACAATAAAGAAATCGTTAAGAAAATTGAATTTATTATTTTATTGATGAATTGATTTGGAATAGTAAATTGTCTATAAAATGTAAAATTTGCCTTTTCAGACATAATTTAAATTGCATAGAGGAAAAATATTTCAAAAACGTCAAAATAAAAAAAAATGAAACCATGCACATACTCTGTATGCCGTACTGGTATATTCAATCTATTAAATAATGTTCCAAATTTATTAACATAATTGAATAATTTATGAAATTTTAATTTATTTTTATAAATAAATAAAATTTATTGTACTAATAACGAGATTTGCTTCAATTTATTAAAAACGTATCAATTGTTAAAAAGTATTATTAAAATTTTGAACGCATTAATAAATGGTAAATGTTTTAATACTGTAGTCTGTAATGATAATAAAAGATGGTTTTCATTGAGATTACTGCTGCTATAATCATTTATTGTTTATTGGGTGTAAAAAAACTGAGATTTTTAATTTTTCCAATCAAATTCTTGATATTTCAATGAATAGTTACATTACAAAGTCATCAATCTGAACTCTAAAACCCTTCTGAGTCACATGTTTGTCAAATGACGATTTAATCTACAGTTATTGATTTTTTTAACGACCATCAATTATTGTATTTTGAGAAGCTTCTTCACTGGTAAACATGTATTGTTTTGCTTTTATCGTGCCACACTGTTTTAATATTGTAGTGTTACCTCTAATTGCTGCCTCACACCTCCCACATTAGTGGTCTGCCCTATTTGTTTTTGTTTACTTGTAGTCACATGGTATATACTCTGATGTTTGTCTCTTGGACTGTTAGCACATATGTTGTTAATGATAGGAGGTTGAGGTGTTTCTTCACCGGTGCCTCTGATGTTTTATATGATTAATAAAAAGCATCAACAATAATTAAAAGAAGCTTCTTTAAAAATAAAGTAATTCTGCTTATATCGTCTATGTTTAATTGGTCACAAAAACTTAGTGAATATCAGCCATATTATTTGATTCTCTGAACGTCGCTAAACCAAGAGCGCAAATTAGAGTGAGGGTTTAAATTGCCTAATCGACCGTACACCACGGTACACTTGACATCTTGCGCCCTCTCTGCCAGGGGGACGACATATTCCTTTTTTCAGAGCGAACTCCTATCCAGCTCCTCGATGTTAAATTGATTTTTCCCTTAAATAATGACTTGTAATGGGATCGTAGACGAGCTCGTAAAATGCAGACAATTCATAACAAAATTGAAGGCAAAGAGACGAAGAAGAAAAAAATCAATGAGCCAAATTGAAAATCGTGAACTCTTCTGTATTATAACATGTACACGAGCGCTTGCGAGCGCTCTCCTGCCTTTGCGAGTCACAATCGGGGAAACCGTTAACACCTAGAGGGCGCTCGTGGTACGACCTAAGAGCGACAACGTATAAAATGGTCTAGAGCATGGGAGCATTATTCACCAAAATTGAGACCAGCGAATAACACAATATGACACTCCTGACATGAGACGACCACAATAAAAGTAGGTTTCGTCCGCTTCTCACTAGATGGAGTTACAACCCAGCAAATGATTTTTGTACTAATACTCTAGAGATTCAAAATATTACTATTTATTGTTGGTTTTTGTATGTAGGCCTAACAAACTATATCGTAGCTCATCATCTAGGTGAGTTCTATTTAGAATTGCACAATTTAAATACCAGAATTTCAATTGAACGTTTTAAACCCCGAATTTGAATATTGTGGTTAAATGTTTTGGGCTAGTAGATGGCGCTACTCGCTACGGTGTAATAATTTAATACCAAGATGTTTACGGCAAAAAAAGGAGCCATCCCTCTTTGCCATGTTAGATATCGACAGCCAACTTTTTCGACAGGCTTTTGTGTTCGCGTACCAAGGCCTTTTGTTGTTCTCATATTGAGGGTAACTTGTTGACTTGACCTTAAAAGAGAGGGAGACGCTCTGCCAGAAATAGTTTTTATGGTCCTGTCATTCAGGAATATCTTGGGGGCGGGCATCACTGAATTGATATCGCAATAGAATAACGTCTACATTTCAATTTCATGTCAAACCAATGATAAACCAAAATATTAAAAGCTTTTAAAACTCAATGTTTCGACTTGTTCAACATTTCTATTAAATTGGATTTGGCATTAAAAATACACCACCATTAGAGATATCAGTGTTGGCATATTTAATTTGTCAATACTATCCTATATTATAAAACTAAGAATTGGATTTTTGTGTGCAGAGCAAAATTTCAGAACGGCTCAATGAAATCGCATAAAAATGAACAT
>JAQGBY010002877.1:0-21166 GCA_034698785.1 Mycogona germanica | reverse complement strand
ATACAACTGGTCGTTCGACCCCCGCCATAGGCCCCTCTATTGGGGGCTGCTTGTGGGTACAAATTGTAATTGTAATAAGATTTTTCCAGTTAAGGTGGAACTTCTGGATTTTTCACCTATAGTGAGTGGGCTCGAGGTAAAGAGACATCGAATTTTAGATTTTAATTGCGCCAGTGATGTGCGTCGTTTTTGGGTGGGATTAAATAAAACAAACAGAAATAAAAACAACGAATTGTTTAAGCAATAAGCACAAATGAAAGCGAAAGTTAAAATTTCCCCAAAAACAGGTGTCGGTTGACTACAGTAGTTACAATAGCAGAATACTTCTTAGCCATTAGTTCGGAAAAAATCCGCCACGATCTCTATTTGTTGTTAAAGTTGGACGCTTATCTAGTCCAATCTCTTTGTTCAGGCAATTCTTCCTAAAACACAGTTTTTGAGCCAATAAACGGCATTCGTCAAACAAATAGCGCCTTTAGTGCTATGTCAATAGAAATATGAATAACGAAATTTCGTCTACAGTATAGCGGATGTGAGTGAGCACACGTCGAGAGCGTCGCCGCAGTCTCCAACGACAAAAATCTACTTGTGAACGCCCGGAAGCGCGATCCCGACCCCAGCCCCCGGTCCTGCTACCAGACGCCGGATATTAGAACAAAGCTTTTAAAAGCTTATAGGCGGGTGTCGCGTCCAGATTCGGCACCAATTTTAGTAAAATTGTGTCGTCCAGTGGTGCGACGGGTGATTAGCATGCTCATTCCGCGATTCACATATTTAAATAAACCGAAGCTGTTTGTGGATTCGTGCAAAGCCGTAGCTAATTACACCAAAACTGAGGTGATAGAAACGGTGGCCCAATCCAACGTCATGGTCGATGGCACTCTTACAGCAAACACATCGGTTGAGGGCACTAGCATCGACACTCGCCTTCGGGGGATAGAAGTTTGGGGTAGTGTCAGTTGACAGTCAGGCTAGTTTTTGACAATCGATAGCGGAGAATGCATACCTCTAAGATCGAGAACCAATAAGAGAAAGTCGAAAGAACAGAAAATATAGAAACAAAATAGAGTACAAGGAGCAAATTTGACTGGACATAAAATTGTAATTTTAAAGTTGTTTATTAAAGTGCAGATCGCGAGAGCGGCATTTTAATAAAAATAGTTTATATTAAATATAATTTCCAGAAAATTGTTATATTTCAATAATTAAACTGATTTATTATATGGATGTTTTTAACAGACAAATTTTACCGAAATACTGTATATTTAAATTTATTTCGCCAAATTCATTGCAATTGCATTAAAAATTGTCACTCTGTTTGAATATTTCCCCTTGTTTATGCTCGTAAAGATACCCATCGATAGTTCCTTATTTATCACATTTCAGGCTATCTACATTTGTTATTAACTACTATCATCTACATTAAGTATTTTGGAACCCATTCTTACAATTACAGATCTTAATTAGCCTATTTTAGCCAATTTAAAATGGTTGTTTCTATTCTGGAGGAAATAAAATTAGTCGTATGCCCAATTAAACTGGCGACAGTAATTTTATCGTGTCTCAGTTGTGTTAAAATAATTAAAGCTTTAGATAGTAGCAACCATTGATTTGAATTATTTTTAATAGGGGTTAATCAAATTCCTGCGAGATTGCCAATTGTCTTTGCAGTAGTAAAATGCGACAGTTGGACGAAAGTATTCCGAGAAATCATTCTCTTTTTTCGACGATATTTAGGCCCAATAAGAATAATCGTTTTGATATGAGAAACGCAGGGATTATGTGTTTTAGAGAAACGAGTAATCCATATAGATTTCAGTGTCAAGACTTCATTGAGCGGATTTGTTGTATGACGTAATGGTTAACGTGCTTGACTTCTATGCCCGTGTTTGCATCTTCGGAATTAAACGTTCTGAATTACAGTATTTTACATTACAGTACATTTATTTTTTAAAAATTAATTGTTATTAGCTAATATATTTTCTATGAACTTCCTTGAGTACCTTTCCGTTGCGAATGCGGCGTTCATTTTCCAATTAGTGCTTTGATGAAATTGTTAGTAATGTCACGGCTAATTAGATGCGCATACGTTGCCCTAAAGTGTTGCGCCAAGAACTTTCTAGGTGCAACCTAGCATTAAATACCTCATTAAATTGCGAAGAGTTTTCGTGATTTCCCAAATAAACAAACGGAGTTCGATGCGCAAATCTGCGTGTGTTAAATGTTTAGGCAAATACCAACCCCGAAAATCATGATGGACTGATTTCCGTTAAATTAATTTGGGGACACGGGATGACAAATGATCAATTAGTGTTTCGTCCAGGCTTAATGCGCCGTAGTGCATGTGGCTCCTCTGGTGGCCAAAAACAATATAAGTAGATCAGAGGATCGAGCAATATTAGTCATTGGAGTGCTTTTGTTAAGTTCATTTAGGGATTAGGGAAAGGCCAATAGTGATGTACTGTACATTACAGTGATTGTAACTTTCAAAAAAGATAGTGTGTCCGATAATGGGTTAGCAGAAATGTTGAAATAAAATTTCCAGAAAGAGTAACAAAATCTTATTGTAGCTCTTTTTTATTTTAACTTGTCTCTCCATAATGTTATTTTAACAGTGGCGAATAGCACTGAAGGAAGATACTGCATAATTTCAATTTCTAATTTTTCTTGTAAGTGTTCTTTGGTGCAATAAGTTTTATCATCAAAGTCATTTGCAATAAATAAAAACAGAAAAATTACCGAAAAATTTGAAAATATAAAACTTGATTCTGACGTACGGAGCGTTCATTGCGCGATTGTCTAAAACTGTTACAGAAACTTCTCAAAGTGAAATACAGTTGCACGTTAATAAGGTTGCACTCCAACACGTGCACGTAGGCGCCAGCATGCTAGTTATTTTGGTCACGAAATTGAAAGGAGTAATTAAAAAAAATTATTTTAAATTAGGCATCTCGGGGTTTCTATTTTCCCTTTGATGATGGAATAAAAAAAGACTAACGACCGTTTGATTTTATTAACATAATATTCTTTGTATGAGATAAACGGTTTATTTAGTTATAAGACGACTTACAATGACGCCACTTCGTTAGGCGAACAATGTAGTCGGGAATCGGCCGAACATTTAACTCGATTAGTCAATCCCAGCACTCTGTAAAAAGTAATCAACCGTTTAAACAGCGGCAACCGTAATTCTAACTAAATAGAACACGCTCCTTGCTGAATATATTATGACTTGCAGGAATGTTCAATATCTTAGAAGGTGGAATGCGACGATGAATATTCATGAGCGCGTTCGTCAAGCGACAATCAAAGGGAATGCATAATTTAATTCCTTGTATCAACGAAGTCGATGTTTGCATACGCAAATGCAACGTTTTAAGCGTTGTCTCAATGTGGTGGCGAAATAATTTAAATAATAGGGTTCAGATGTCAGCAAGTGCCTTGAACAAACAGTGTGTAACAAATTGATAAATTCGGCGCAGCATACTTAGCAGAAGTACATAGGAAGCTGTAAACGTTTCCGACTTTTAGATAATAGACAGCAAACGTATATTTGATTATTCTGTTCTGCTGATTATCAGCTATGTTCGAAACGTAATACACTGAATTATTTATAATACAGACTCTAATAGTAGTTCGTATTTAAATGGTTTCACTTTTAGTTCTGCGTATACGTGGGTTGATTGATACGATATGTTATATATTTTCCAGTAAGCAACCAGCTTTCAAACACCATTATATTACCTGTTATTTGGTACGAAACGTTCAATAAACTGTTGCTACACAAACCAAAGTCATAAACAAAAATAAATGTTAGTTGATGCACAGGTTGACGACAAGTGTTAGCAACGAATACTGTTTTCGTTTTGAATAAAAACCGACCATTGATCCAATGATCACAACAGGACAGTTTTTTATTTATAGGACAGAATGGTTTATAAATACACAACTTAGGCAACTAATATGTAATATGCCAATATTAGACAGCAGGAACTTAAATTATCGTTTGCATTGGGGCGGGTCACTGAACATGATTGTTCGTTCGAGTCGCAGTATTCAGTTGGTTCGTTACGGTTACGTGTATATAGTAAATCGATGGTATTAGTATTGTTGGTGGATTTTTTGTACTGCCACCCATTTCGCGGGGAATTGAGATTTAGCGAACACAGAGTCACTAATTGTGAATGTGTTTTAATATATCCTGAGGAATTTTCCACACTTCTGATTTTTCCCTCATTTGATTAGTTTTATCGGAAACAAAGCACAAGAGTAACATTGAACACATTTTCCTTCCCTTCAACAGTTCCTACAGCAATTTAACGCCTTAAATTTATCGTACAGAAAAATCGTCTAAAAAAATGTGATCAACAAAACTTCGGGGAGCAACCCCTTCTTACTATTCCTGCCTTGGCGTAGCACCGTCCACACGCGTCGTTTGCACAGAACGTAGAATTTCAAATTCACCTCGTCGGGGTTAGAGGTCGCGCTCTCCTCGCGGTGGTCGCTCGAGGCTGCTCGTGCGCCGCATCGCACCCGGCGCAGCACAGACTACTTCAACACACTTCGACCGTGAATGGGCAACATCGATGTATTTTCTCGTCCGCCGGCGATAATCTCGTTTCCGCACCGCAGAACGACCGAGCCGATTTTCTTCGTGGGCGACTGGAACAACGCGTCACAATTTCCGCCGTCTCCTATTTGTCTGTGATTTGTCTTTTCTGCGTCAGTCAGCTAGGACAAATTGTGGCAACGTGGTGGGCGGATTTTTTTTACACCGCCTCGATAGTAAGCAGTTCTCGTCCGTTGCCTTTCTCCCGAACCAAACAATATGGCAATCTTTACAAAATTGCCCCGCTTATCGATGTCTAAATTTTTCACCGTTTGCAACGTCCAATTGTTCGGGTTAATTTTGCAAAATGTTACCGGTTCTCTTGTTGTCGACAAAAAAAACCAACCGGCTAGGGGAATTGATTTGAAGGAAGTGACGACGAGTTTGGCGAAGAAAGCGCCACCCCTACTCACTTTAGGATCGTCAGGGGGCGCCTTGGTCTCGAGGGGGAGGGAAGGAAGGGGAAGGACAGATTCCCCGAATCTGATTATAATTATAATGGTTATAGGCTGAAAAAAGGATGGCGTGTGTGTCACCTAGCCAATAAGCTAGCTAAGCGCTGGTATCATTTGTTGACCTGTTGTTCGGTTCGTAGCATGCTGTTATATCGCTCACAACCTTTAAATAAGTTTGTTTATTCCATCATGAAGGCACATTGACTAAACCATATTTTTGCGATCATTTAAAGGCGATTTTTTTTATTATGGTGGGAAACGACAAAGGTAGCATCATATACTGTGCATGTACATGTAGTTTTGCAGTTGGCTGATTTCATTTTGTCATAACTCATTGCATTTAATTATTCTTATTCTTGCATCGTCAAGCACTTGAAAATCGAGCAGATGGAAAATGAAAGGTATTAAGTCTGGTTTTATCGAATCAACGGATGATTGCAGTTTATAATAAGCTTTAAAGAGGATAATGTGCGACGCAAATGATATTGCTTAGTTTTATTTTTGTGTGTGCGCTAGGTATATTGATAAAAAGAATTATTCCGTCAAACAATTTAGCCGCCGATATAATCTTACAATTATTGACTTAACAAATTTCAATCATACAAAGAAATACATACTCGTAAGATGACAAAAGGATAAAAAACGTCAATAAATATACATTCTCCTAAACGCATGTAACGTGAAATCAAATTTTAAATGGATAGTATCAAATTACTTTTTGATATTTTTTAGAGATAACAAAGGAATTGCATTTCCTAGCTGCGATGGTCGCAGCTGTAACTCCCACCACCAAAGTGATCGATCAGAAACTTCGGTCGTCACGCGTTAAACAATTAACTGTCAATGTCCTAACTTTGATAAACGATCCAATTTGTTTTAAACTTTTTATCAATCTTGCTTCGCAGTTGGCTTTGGCGTTTAACCACACGTTCAGATAGTGCGCACTATTTTTTTTATAGGGTGAGGCAAATCTGTGTGCCTTGGCGTATATATACTATAGGTTCAATGTGCCTTGTCAGGTTAGCGGGGGAGTCGCGTCTGTCATGGAATCTCGCCATGTCCACGTTATACCGACCAGTCATCAAGGGATGTATCTAGGAACGCGCAACATTCGGAGCGAGACATTAACCGCAGCAACGGCTCTAATATTCTCTCCTGAGACCTTCTACACGATTCACGAAATATGTCTATGCATTTTTTTAAATTGTCAGTGTAACAAAGCTCATTAAAAATGCACTCTCATCCGATGCAGAACCATAGAAATTACTTCCTAAATGAATATTTCAATAGAGGATGGGCAATTGTAGGACAAACAATTGAAACTCGGCATTGAAGATTTGTCATATCTATCTGGATGATAAGATAGATCACAGTTTATGAACGATCTTCGTTGCCGAGTTTAAATTGTTTGTTCTGCAATTACATTCTTAAATGAAAATTGATTTTCACTTGAAAACTATTTTACAAGCAAGGCTCATTAATAAATTTAAAAATTGGATATTTAAGAAACGGACAACCTCATAATGTAAGTGTAAAAAAATAAAGTTGATAAGAATCTTAAAAATCACTTTTGGATAATGGCACATTAGAGATCAGCAAACGTAAAGTCTCAAATTTTTTAATTGAAAATTAAATATTTTAACGACTTTTTGATTGATAAATGTACTTCACCTTATCTCAACATTGTTTACATAAAGATTATTAATAATTGTACGACTCGTCGTATCCCAGTTGGTTTAGCGACTGACTGTGGTTTCAGCGGTCCCGGGTTCGATTCCCGGCGCGGGCTCTCCAAAATATCGATCTTGGGGTACTGGTCGTTCCCCCTCGCACAGTGCCTAAGCACCATGAGGGGGACGTAACGCCTGTAGTGCGATTCACTACAATTAATTAAAAATATATCGTTCACATTAAAACGTAAGGAGGTATCATCGTTAAAGATGTCAACATTGCCGCCAGAATGATGCCGACATCTCCAAATGACATGTACACAAATTGCATGCCCATTTAAAAAATAATTATCATCCAAGAATGACCCATTTTGGGGTGGTTTTAAATTGGTCCAGAAATATGGACACCCGGGTCTCGGAGGAAGAGGCGAACTATATTTATGCGCTCGCAATTACCAAGCGCACAATTTGGCGCGCAAAAACCCCTGACCAATTATAAGCGAAGAGATTCTCTCTCTCTCTCTTCTCGAAAACATTCTTCTGACAGTTATGGATGCGTCCATCAGCTGCGCCGTGTACACATATCTCTAGGATCCCGCGAGCCATAACGGAAGTTTGCATATGGCCTGTGCCCAGGTTTCGCCGTACACTCGTCCCTCTCCCGCCTAAGCCTTTGTGTCGTGAATGGAGCACAACCACTTATGTAATACACGCGAAACTGGTTCCGGTGAATGGCCACGCTAAGGCCCTATAGGTACGTCTCTTCTTGCGTGGGGTCTGCGCCAAGGAGGAGGAGAACCCCAACCCCAGCTCCTGGCAGAGAGAGAGAGCGAGGCGCGCCCTACCAAACCCACTTACGTACGCTAATAGGGGCATAAGGATATAAGGAGGGATCGCTGTTTTCCTTATTATGTAAACACGGTGATCTCGGTATGGTTCGCGCAGGTGTAACACTAAGAGAAGTGCTACGATATGATATGTGCCCACCCATGCGTCTAATGTAGACAGTCGGGTGTGTGCAAGCTCTGTTGAACTTTTATAATGGGCGCAGTTGTTTCGGTTGCGATCTAAGAAAGGTGGAACGAGACCGTATGTAGTTTATGTTTAACTTGTGCGTTGGAATTAGTTTTGATGCTCGGATCCACGGAACTGACGTCGGATAGCTTTTCTCAGTCCGTGGTTGTATAAAATAGAAATTATATCAGTTTTGATTACACACAGAGAGTCACATTACATCACGCTCTTTTCTTCAAGAAAATATAAATGCTAAAAGGTGAATATTTTTGTACGGTAAGACTCCTATGAATTACAGAGGTTCAGGATTTTTGGTTTCCCCACAACATGGCGCTTCAGTTTATTCCGTGTAATATTCTTCCGAAAAGTTGTGCAGACTTTCAGATTTCTTCTTTAAGTCAATTTGTCATGTCTTAGGTATATTCGATTTTATTCACTTTGGGCAATCACATGTGGATCGAAGTGACTTACGTCAAGTCGAATGAATCATGAAGCAAACAAAATAGGATTTTTCATGGAATAAAATATTCTATTCCAGTCCATTTTGAAAACGAATTGGTTTGTTGTTTTCATTTGACGAATTCTAATTTGTGGTGAATTGTTGCGTATAACTTCTCTTGTGTAAGTTAGTGGTGAGACTAAGAAATGCATTGCTGAATTTTGAATAGAGCTCCTCGTTCATGTCAAATTATTATTCTTATTCCTAAAATAAAAGAATATTGTAATATTTAAAAATATGTATGTTTTTTTGCTAAATAGGTTTGATTTAAATATTCACGGAAAGCATAAAAAATGAATACAAAATTATTCTTGAGTTCAATTTATTTTTTTGGATTCACCAATTTTTGGAAGATTTTCATTTGCTTGGCATTCCACCAAAAATATTAACTCAACAAGTAAAACGGATTGCTTAGACTTTTTATTCCAGAATTACATTCCTGAAAAAGTTCCTCTTCAGCAATGCCACGTACCTAAAGATTTTTGTATCGAGTGAACTCGGTATCTGCGGTATCTCCTTTCGCCAAGTCAGTCGTAATCTACTTCAAAGAAATCCCGCCCCACCAACTGCAGATCGTTTACTTCTTGGATCTAGCCAATAACTCAATTACCCTCTAGCGGTCTAGTGCCCAGCATGAGTAGTCCAAAAGTATCGCTTACCTGTCAGCAAGACGACGACTAGAGACTCATGTGTTCGGCCCCTGTAGCACCTCCTATTCTGCAACCATCTAACCAAGGACTTGAGAAGGACTAGAATTCAGGATTCCTTCTCGTTACGTTAATTGGCAGAACAATGACTTTAAGAGAGTCGCCGTCATTTTTTCTATCATTTTTATTAATTCACTGTAGCCCTGTCACAGGATTTTCTGTAACCCTCTTGGTGCTTTGGCACAATGCGAGTGTCACAATTACATTCAGAATTTAGATTTCTCATTACAGTACTATATTGGTCTTGATGGCAAGTTTGCATAGAAAAACTACGTAATAGCAATTGGGCACATACTTCAAATGTGAAAATACAGGGGTTCTAAAATAAAATTAAATATATAGTTTGGTTAATAATATGACGTTAGTTTCAACAGTTACTTCTCAGACGGCGTTGCGATTCTGTTGCAGGGTCAGTGGCATTCCACGTAACGAAACTGATGAACTATGGTTGGTATCTTAAAAAAATGAAACCCAGCATCTATTTGTTTTTCTTTCAACGTACCAGTGAATTAGAGGGTTAACTCTAGCCCCATCAGTTCTTTGCATCTAATCTAGTCATTGGAATCGAACCCTGTGCAAGGCGAGGCTCGTTGGCCGCTAACGGAAAACCTTCTGCGCGTACGCCCACAGAAATGTATCTCGAAATTCCAAATACTACATTTATTTTTAGGGATATTTGACAACTTGTTGAACGCAAAAATGTTTTTTACCCTTCACCGTAGCACTACAGGCTACATTCTGTACCCCTCTTGGTTCTATAACACTATACGAGGGGTGCACCATAGAGTACCGGCGTATTAGAAATAATGCCAACAATTTTTCTCGGAGGTAAATAAACTTGTCAAACAGATGTTAAATTCACCGTCAACCTCGAATGATAGCTATGATACGGATTCCATCTTGGTCTTAAACGGAAATTGCTTCACTCTTCTTAACAATCGAGATACAGTCTGTATTTGAAACGAAACTGTAATTCTAGCGAATCCGCGAAACAAAAACTTACAAATGTTTAAATTTTTTTTACTGTAAGCGCAGTTAGGTGGCAAATTTTAAAAATGAATATTGTTCGAATAATTAGCTTAGGGTGTCTGGATTGTTATTATTTTGTAATCCTCGTCTGATCGATGCCGGGTTTTGCCGTTAGTCGGCGCCATGATCGACGTAGGTCGTTATTTTTTAAGGTTGTGCACGAACTCAATAGGAGGTGGTGGATGTCAATAAAACATGTCTCCGTGTTGTCAGGTCAAAAACATAACTCAATTGCTATAATAGCTATAATTTTGGCAGTGGGTGGCTAAGTGACAGTAGAATGGACAGCCAATATCCCACGACCAATTTAAATATTGTGCTTCAAGTTTCTGTGCGTTATTTAAATGTAAATATCATGCATGTACCTGCACCTAAAATGGATTGTTTTGGTGATCTCACAAAGAAATAAAATGTGTTATGTTTAAGAATACAGAGCTCTGTGGAGAAGGTATGTTATGTTAAATTGTGGTGAATAGAGTTCAATTGCTTTTTCTCGCGTTGCCCATCCCGGGTTATATTTATCCGACGTAAATCAATGTTCAGTGAGGACATTTCGATAGTCGGCATCTGGGGCCGATCGATCGGGTGACGCAATAGCGCGTCTGATCTCCGTTTTCGTACACTACACAGGTGGGTGGACTACAAGGATACGAGTACATCGAATCGATCAATGGCCAAAATGATTATCCGGGGGAAATGACTCAGTCCAGCAGATTACGTTAGATGGTTATTGTATTAGATATTTCGATTTTACCGTATAGTTTATCAAGATTGACACAGTTTGGATAAAATGAACATGGTTTGAATTAATTCTCATGCTACTAGGCAAATCATTTGAAACGGCTTTTGAAACCGTTTAAAAGTTGCATCTGTAGCCGAATTCATTGGATACTTTATGAGTACGCAGCAATGTTTATACTTTTTAATATATTTAAATGTATTTTTTAAGAAAATTTGTTGCCGAATTCCAATCTCTATTTTATTATTTTTTTCAACACCATTCTTAACAAGAGAGCGCAATACAGTATAGTAAATTTAACAGGATTTGCACATCTGAATGGTGCGAAGATTTCGGGCACTCAAATTGCTGTGGCAATTTTAAAAGTACAGTTTGTTTCATAAAAAACCATGACCCAATACATTCCATCAGATCTTCTAGAATATTTTACCGAATTGTCTGATAGAGTAATAATATAAAAATATTTTGGTTATTTAATTTTTTATTCGAAAATATTTTCTTTCCCTTTACGCAGGCTCGAACTCGCGCGCCACTTTTCGTTTGATCCACTCAAACTCAACGACAAATTTTGAACAGACTAGAAATCTTATCACTGATCTTGTTTGATTACCGATTTAGCAAACAAGATCATCATCTGAAATGTTTGGAAAAAGTGTCTGAAACGTTAATAAAAATGCCTGGAACAAATAAGAAGTGGCTCATGCGAATATTACTCTATTTTTAATTAATTCCAGGTGATTCGATAAAATATTCCAAAAGATTACAGAATTGTTTGCAGTGTGCATTTTTTCTTCTTAGTATTTTTTAATTAAGCAATCGCTTATAATAAATTCGGAATAGCACAGACCGAGCGACGAAATTAAGACGTCTAATTCATCAAACTTGCAGCCATTTATACTAAGTGCTCACTTTTTTGAGTTTCTTCATGGAATTGAATTATTATATTGGTTAAGACCGACTCACATTACGAAGACTCGCGGAATCTAATTTTTCTTTATACTTTAAAGGTATTTATTTAAAGCTTTATTATCTGATATAAGCAGGTAGAACATGGATTGCTGTTTCAGAACGCGTGTCGGCTGTTATCCGCGTTCCACGAAATACAATCAGCGACGTCTATTGTCAAACACCAAGTCTCAATCGGGACATACACATACAGTATATCCTAAATCTGATCACCTATATTCCTCGCGTGAAAATGTAAATTCGTGGGCGAAATATTCGAGAAAGAGGATGAAGAAAAAAATAAGATCTCGGATTAACGTCGCCAGAAGTTTAAATAACATTTCACGCTTTCATTCATTTTGGTTGGCGTGTTGGCTTGTTTGATTGCGTGGGTTCTTTTTTAAATCAGCTTTTTTTTCCTCCAAGTTCCGTGAAAACCATTCCCCATATTCTCATCGAGGCAAGTGCCATTTCATGATATAGGCGATAAGGCGAACCGTACTTTTCGCTAAACCCGAATTTACACCGAACAATATTTTTTCTTCACTTCACTTAGATTATTTTTCTGAAACTATACTGCTACGATCAAGTTAAGATTTTCAGGCCCTGCTTTTTTCGCAGAAATAATGCTTAACTAGGCAATCGCATGCCACTTCCTACTAGTATCCAATAGATTTCAAAATAGATCTATTCTACGAAAATAGCTTTTAACCAACGATAAACGCAAAAACATTACAATTTATTGCGAACCAATTGCCACTACCAATTCAATGTGATTTCATATTACAGAACTAGTTTCCGCTACTAAATGATAAACTCACCGATGATGACGTCTGGCTTGAATATCCAAAATCAGCTCTCGGTCGAATTTCTATTTTTGTTGCTGGTGCGAATAGGCAATTTTTATAATCCATAGGAACTCAGTTATACAGTGTGGTCCGATAAATTTGATACCAAAATGTATTTTATTACATCTTTTGCGCATTTCTGACTAACTTTCTTGAGACCTGGCACAGATGTTTATCAGCATACTGTTTTCAATTTCCTAGAGCGCAGATCGCGCTGCATAACATTTGTTTACTTTGGGCGTTCCATAAAAAAATATCGTTTTTATAGAAAACAAAACAGTGTCTGGTGATTTTTTAACAAGTTCCCGGAGAAAGCATGATCGAGGAGTGGCTTGAACATTCTTCTTCGCTGATCGCTGAAAGCAGGGGACAAAACCTTTAAGAAAACACTTGACAAGTTCCGCAGTTGTTTTTGAATCAGAAAGATTTACCGCAAATATATCAATGCCAGATAAAAACAATGCAAACTCTGATAATTCGCGGTCATAAATTTGACGAGATGTAAACTAGTTGTTAACCATAAAAACGACGTCTTGGTTCGGTTATTTTTACTGAACGCCATTTTGGAACGTCGTAAAGCAGCCCCCCTTATGCTAGGATTTAGTTTCAGATTTATGGGGCCACACTGTGCATGCACCCTAGATAGTTCATGAAAAAGAAATATATTTCGAAGGGCTTGCACGTCATAAGGTGTAAATAAATGACATGTTACGAACAGCGACAAAGTATATAAATTATGCAACTGAACGTCTAAACAGATGTAGAGCAAAATAAACGAAACGAATTTCCGTTGGTAAAGTTTACAATATACAATATTTTACGACAAATTAGTCCAACAATTAGGAACTCAGATTTGGTTCAACTTTTTAACTATGCTATCCAAATCATTTATTTATAGAAATTACACAACTTCAAGCGAATGATAAATGTCATTTCACTGTGAAAGCAGATACATTTACGAGCATACCGTGTCCATGTACAACATATGAGCCTCGACACATAATTATTTCCACGGGCATCAGGAGATTATTAAGCGTATAATCAGCATGCCTTGAGGGAATCAATGATGTTAATTTGCAAGCTCGCATGCCTTGTAGGCCTTCGCTCATAATTATTATCCGGATTACGAATTTCTTAAGGGCGTCATCGATTTCCATGCGTTAACCGAGCATTACTAATATACAGTGCACTGTATTTGGCCGTACAGCTCGCGGTGAATCATCCGCGCCGCAGCTCCATTGAATTAGAGGTACTGATTTAAACGTAAACCCTAATTGTTCGTTCATAATTAATATTTTTAAATTATATTTTCTAACGCGCACTCTAACCCGTTCTACTTCAAGCGATTTTCAAAAAATGAATTTTTAAAAGACATTAGGAAATGGAACATGATTAATGCGGAACTTTAATGATTAATTCATGATCGAAAAATAACCAAACGTTGCAGACCTTAAAACTGAAATATAATTATTTATTTTTCGAGACTATTTATTATTTACAAAAATTAGAATATATTAAATATCCATATGCTTAAATGCTTCAAAAATTAGAATATCCAGTATACTCAAAAACATATTTTAGAAAGTAATATTTACGTATTTTTTAAGTAATCAAAAGAGTTATTTATGTACCAGCAAAATCTGCGGCACATATTTAACTTCCACGTTAAGCATCTTAAGATTACTCTAGAGATCTTTTCACAACCACAACAGAACATGACGGCACCTCTGCCCTTTGGGCACGACATCGCGATGCGCATTTCAGTTATACAAAGGGTAGTGGGTGGTGTCTGGGAGGGGGAGGAGCAGGAGGGAGAGGAGGATTTCAGTCGGCAGCATGTCAAAATACCATTAAGTATTTACCTAGACCAATTATCAAATCACATGTGCAGTTAGGTAGCTACACCGCGTTTCCGGTGACCTTCCCGCTTTCTATTATCCATTCTTAATGACACATCTTCCTTTTCGTGTCCCTCTCTCTCTGTGACGGTTCCTGGTTTTACGGGTGGGCGGTTAACGGTCTTTGAAGCTAGTAGATAAGTTCCGCAACTCCTGAGCTATTTGTTAAGGATAGCTAGCAACGTTTTCCGCCTCATAGCCCACCCCCCCCCCCAGGTATAGAGGCGGCTTGGTAATTTTGCCTTGCCTCTGCTTCATTGGAATGTTTAACGTGAATCTGCTGTACCTTGAGTCCTATGTATAATTTTCCAGTCCGTAGAAAGGTGCTTGCAGTAATTTCTCTCTTCTGGAAAAATTTCAGATGTTTCAGCCGGGATTGGAACCCGCGATCACGGCGTACTGGTTGTAGAAGTTCGATGCGCAAAGCACCACACAGATTACACGACACCTTCCATATTCCTCGACTGGGATTTTTGCCAACACAATACGCGACACGATTTACAATTGCGCGAAATTTCGGCTGTTCTGAAATGAAAATGCCCTCTTCTTCAAACCATCTAAATTGATTTGTAGATGCTCATTTTGCGTTAGGGTTCTCGCAATATTAGTTTTACATATTCACTGCCAGGGGCGGGCACAAAGCTTATACCGTCAAAAACAGAATGATTGAATGAACTAACTTATTGCCGGTGGCAACAAGCAAAAATCTCGATGCGATTTTGAAGGGAAAAACAACTTCTACAAAAAAGGAATGATTACATTTATATCCTACAATGCACACTGTAACCATAGGACAAGTCTTGTCAGTTAGTGCAAGATATGTAAGCTTGCGTACTAGACCGGAAATGCTATCATTTTAAATGGGAGATCGCAGACGAAATATTGGTCAAGCATTAGGCGGAGGTCGTATAGCAGACTATTGATAGATACAATGTGCGGAAATGTATTTTGGAAATCGATCTGGAACGCTACCATCAAAATCGGTTAGTGTAAAAGGGAGATGTCAACGTAACTTGTTTTAGGTTTTGATAATGTGCAGTTCAAGCGATATTAGAGCCATCTCTTTCAGGACCAACATATTATTCTTTGGTCTAGACGCCCACCCAAATAAGATAAACGAGCGGACGATGTACTGGCAGCCTATATCGCATATGGCTTGACATTCTCCAAATGTAGCAAATGTAGTAAAAAAAAGCGTACGAGCATTAAATGTTGAACATGTTTATTTTCAGATGGGTCAATCGACGTAATTATATCAATTACCACCTCATCTCATTTATATACATGTAATATGGTGTGATGATGCATGGAATAGGTGTTGTGTATGTACATTTTATGCATTAATAAACCCGTCGTGGCGCAGTTGGTTTATGACGGACTGCGGTTCGGTGGTCCCGGGTTCGATTCCCGGCGCGGGCTTTGGCTCGGGGTACTGGTGAAAATGTGCCTCTCACATAGTGCCTAAGCACCGAGAGGGGTACAGAATTTTCCTGTTGTGATCCGTCACTTCAGTGAATTAAAAAAAAAAAAAAAAAAAAAGATCTATAGCCCGTAATGACACTTACCGTGATGTACGTCGCATTGTCCGTGATATAAATACACGCTCAATATTCTATGAATTTCCCATTCGCCTAGACTATCCGGTTAAATATTCGTACGTTCAAAACAATTGCAGGGAAGTGGTTTAAAAAATTGGAATAAGCGACATCATCTAATTTAACTATTAGTTATGAACAATAACGTTTTAAATTCGAAGCGCCTTAACTGAATATTTCACAGGATGAATTGTTGGCTATCACTCGTATTCCATTGGCATAAACAAAAGTGTAATATTTTACCAGATGTTCGAGATAGACTGTGGTAGCTAGGGTTTCAACTCGGAAGTGTCATAATCGATTACAGTGTTCCTGTGTAGGCAGTAGAATATTTCTATCGTGTATCTGCCGCTGTCAAAAATCAGCACAGATAATTCAATCCTACTACAGCTATTTTTAAGTTCGATAGGATATTTGGTTTTTTATTTGTGAGCTGACTACGTTATTCACCTGCAAATCGTGAACGAATTTGTTATACTATATTTCTGATAAAGCAAACAATGTCATTTGGAAGAAAATTTGATAAACCGTAACTGCACTGTTCAGCGGAATTCAGTTTTTATTCAATGTCCCCCAGTTCACGGTATATCACATCGTTCGTTGGATAACAATTGGTATTTCGAGAGCTTATTGCATATTAGTCATAAATGGGTTTGGCAGTGATAGCCATGCATGTAAAATGAATCCATTTGACGGATGGTTGGTTCAGTGACGTTAATGCAACCAATTGAGCAAGCTTGATTCGTGATATGAATGCCGAGTCAGATCACAGTTTGGTCGAAATTTATTTTTATACCACTGCAGTTATATCGACGCGATATTTGGTATCTTTGATTGACAGTTATTTGCGCCCTCTGGTGACTGGAACCTGTAAAATTCGACGACAATCACTGGTGAACAAATTAGACGATCGTTCTAACTTTGTATCGAATTTGTAAAAGTGATCTAAATCGTATGCAAAGCAAATTTATGGTATTGTGAAATAGCAATAATAATTGAATTACTAAATAGAAATTAGAATTTTTAAATTAGTCATTTCGATTAATACATCAATCAGCCTACACAAAAGCCGCAATTTGCATTGAGCCATACATTTTGCTCCCTGAATTAATTTTATGGAACTCTCCTAGAAAGACGTAGCGTAGCGCTACCTCAAAGACAAAAGTTGAAATCAAAGATTTCAAATTCAAAATGGAAGTTATTATGTTTAGCTTTTGTTTTAAAGTGATCAATGTGCCTCTCACATAGGGCCTAAGCTCTGAGAGGGATACAGAATCTTCCTGTTGGGACCCGTCACTTCAGTGAATAAAAAAAAAATTAATGGCAGAATGGTCTCACCATAGAGAACAGAGATCTAAATTGCGTTGGGAAACATTTTTTATTTAAATTTAACAGATCAATTTGAAATTTTCTAGTGTACAATTATCTAATAAAAATACTTCCTTCTTCAAAGTTTGGCCTTTTTCGTATTAAATCAAAGACCCAAACCAAACAATGTATTTGGTCGATTAAAAATTAACGAAAAAACATTTATTAATAATATTTATTAATTCTTGATTGAAATTGTTTAATGGATGAATCCGAGTTTATAAGGAAGGAGTAAATTCAGCTGACAAATCAATCAGCCAATAAGAAATGCACCTTCCCTTTTAACTTTTGCTCCAAGAGAGATTTTAAAGCCGATAAGTGTTTTAGTGCCTTTTACTTTAAAGTATCTTAGGGCTTCGAAAGTGAAAAAAACTTTCACAAGTACTTAAAAGAAATAGATTTAGTCCTACTCTGGTTTTTTATTTGACGACACCCGCTTCGTAAATCAGAGCTGAAGGATATGCAAGTGCTTTGAGAAAAAACACCTTACCTTTTAGTCAAGCGTCTTCCCAATGTTAATGAATATGTGCCCCTTGTATAAAGCGATGAAAGAGCAATGGCACAACATTTTTCCGCCACAACTTTTGCGTTGCTCTGTATACGCTAGCAATGCGCTCTACGTAAAGCTCCCCCCTTAAAGGCTTCATGCAATGCACGTACGCCTTCCAATTTAACAACAGTTAGGCTGATCTCAACAAAAGTACGAAACAAGCTTGAGGCAGATTTTCAAACAAAATGTTAGACAGTAGCGTAATGGCAGATCTGTCAATGATGTCGGTGGACTGACGTTGGGAAAATTTGAATTTGGTGAAAGTAAATTTAAAATAAAAGATGAAAATCAGTGGTTATTATTATATTTATTAGTTTATTTTTAGATTTGAAAAATAATTGGCAAATTCAATCTAGTATATCTTTTTTACGGCACTCAAAGAGAGAGACGTGAATACAGTCAGTCAAGGGCCAAATATAATTGAAAATAAAATAAATGCATAATAAATTCGATCATCTTGGAGCTAGCTGAAGGTTACTCATTCGTCCGGGCGATAAGCAACGACCTCATCCGCGGCACAGTTCAATCATTTGTGTGATTTGTGTGGATGGTGACGCGATGATAAAAAATAGGGTAAATGAACTTTTATCGAAATGTTGAGAAGTTTTGAAGCGGCTCAAAAATCGATAATAATTTCATTCAGACTTCAATATGGTCTCTTCGTAAAATTGCACGAGTTTTTAGATTATGCCAATGAGAATTAGTGTATCTGCGGCCAATGAAACCGTTACAAATCATTGACAGAATACATTTTTGCTAGAATATATTTTGAACCTATTTGGAATACCTGTCAATTGAATGAATTTATTTGATTATATTGATATTATATGATTTCCCATTACTGTAGTCACTGCACTACAGGCGTATTGGTGCTTAGGCAGTATGGCGATGGACACTTATTGTAACTTCAAAGACGAGTCTATTTGCGCAGATGCTTGGAGATTTTATCGCCTCATTGCTCATGTTGAGCAGTGAATAAAATCTGGCTGATTTTATTCACCATCCAGTTGTCTGCCTCCACCATCTTGACCTTTACCAAGAATAATCGTATTTCATCTCTAATTGAGAAAACTAGTTTTATTTGTTGTCCGAATTCGACTCTACGATCCGGCGATTTATCCAGTTAAATTGTGTTATAAGCGACATCCTGGACCAACAAAGCTAAATTTGATAATCAATAATAAATTGTGCTGTACACGTAAATGTTAATCGCAAATGAGATTAGGTTTCTCATCGGTCTGTAGATTATCTCTTTCAGTGAAGCTGTAATAGTGTACCATTTCCTGTTATATGGAGTGCAACACCCTGTACAGCAGCCGTTCATGTTTTATCCCATTATTTTTATCAAGAGTTAAATGGCAATAATATTGTCTACCATTGGAAGTAAACACAGGAAATTAACCAACGGTCAAGGGTGTAGTCTCTTGTGGCGTCACAAGGGACCTCTGTCTTGAAGCATGATTTATGCATAAGAACTTATTGTTTGTGTGTTTGTTCCGTGAAAATGTCATTTTGGTTCGGTCTAGCGCATGCGTGAGTTCCTGCCTTGTATGTGCTAAGGCCAATCACAGTGACACAAGGCATGGAAAACTCCCAATTGATTAAATGGGGCGCAACTTGAACAAGAAAAGTCTTAAACCGCAACCATTGCCACTTCACGTTAAACCAAAGGTCGAGATATTCGAGCACTGATAAAGTCCTGACTAACTGGTCTCATGTAAAAGCGACATTGGTCGCGGCAAAAAGAAGAAACCGAGACAGCGGAAAATGCGTGCCTCATTCAAAACACCAAACTCACTTGTCGAATGGTAAAATCTCCTTCCTCGAATCCGAACAAATCTCTTTCTGTCTGTCGACTAAGCGGAAGAGAAAAAAGATTATCGATTTTAACCGTTTGCAAAAAACACACGCGTCAGTTGAACTTTCGCGGATTTCCGCGTTGACATCTTCGGATCACTGACCAATTATCCAATTTCAACTTCCGTGAAACACTTTTTTTCATAGTTTGAATGTTAATGTGGGTCGGTTTTGAAATTCGTACACGTTGTTGTTAACTCAGCTTCTGTCATTGACGGAATCGCTATAATAGCGTCTGGTGATATTAAAGACGAGTTATTATCTCTAATTTTTATGAATATAATATGATTGCGTGATTTTTAATTGCATGATTGGAATAATGAAGTCGGGACCTCGAAAGTTTCATTTCGGTAATGATTCAATGCGCGTTAAGTTTAAATTTTAAATTAGAAGTATACTATTTATTCAAAGTGTCAGTGTTCTAAAATGGTATTTTAAAATGAGGTTCTGACTGAAGAAAACTTTTATAATTTTGCATTTGCATTGTAGCTTTACTTTATTGAAGAAAATCTAGTTTTCTTATTTCAGCATGGAGTGTAGTGATTTACAAGCAAAGAAACTCACTACCTCACGATATTTACGAGCTCTCCCCATGCTAAAGCATCAACGTCAAAGCATAGTTAACACTGAACTTTTATTGCGGTATTACGGGTGTATTCAAATATACTTGACTCTCAGAAAAACAAAAATTCTGCTACTGTAAATTACACGAAACAACGCGAAATTAGATTCAAGTAAACAAAAAAGAAAAGTACCGAATAAGTTAAAGCTCGAGGCAACTCTACATGCAATTTACCAACAATGAGTAAAATTAAAATTGGATTCTCCCGAATTTCAATCCAGGATTACGCTGTATAACTCACGGCACGAAGGCAAACGAATAAATGAAATCACGGATTTTCGTTTCGCACCTTTGGAAAAGTGGTTTTCAGCGATGCACAACGGAAAAATATATTACACTATTCGTAATTGATTCTGGGACTGCCGAACGACTACTGGAGCAGAAACGTACAAATATTTCTCTTTCGTTAAACACATGTACTAGTACTAGTACACTCAGCAACCGAAAAGCTGCAGTGGCAGCGCTGTCTCCATACCATGTTAAACATGTGCGGCAAAAGTCGTTTGAAGTATCAATTTCAGCGCTTTCCTTTGCTTCCTTTCGCGAAATGCTATGCAGTATTCTCAAACCATGGGGGAAGCACGTTTTACCATTTCATGGAATTCTATTGTAGAAAATGACAGCGCCATCTGATGATTTAAACTCGAAACCTTATCAGATAAATTCCGCTACAGCCATCGAAAGTAAAAAGAAATACGGGTAATCCCAGGACTCGACTGGGAGCAAGACGACGATCGAGTTGGCAAGACTCGAAAAAGCAC